>VYZU01089661.1:0-30417 GCA_013401355.1 Ceyx cyanopectus
TTCCAAGTTAAAAGTCAGGCCCATGAGTAAAGCTTCCAGAGTCTTCATATAATCAAACTTAGGGTTCTAGTTCCAAAAGCTGACAGAAAAATGAACCAGTGACATCATAAAGACTTCAATCTACTGACACTGACAAGGGAAGAGAGGGGGGTTTCTTGCACTGTCACATGCACACACACACACACACGTTGCTTTAGTGAGCACTCAGTTCTCAAATAAAAGGCACTTACAGTAACCTGGTAGGTAGATGCTTTATTTCTGACATGAATATGGTCTGTATTGTATGTGAGATTTTCTTACATAAAAGTAAAGTGTGTAGTACAACAAAAGTTAAGATAAACAAGTCATTTGTTGCACATTATGTCAAACCTTAAAACTAAAATATGGAGTAACATGTATTTAAGTGTCATGCAAGTTTGGCTGCTGCATGTACAATCTACTTAGAAACTGAAAGAAATGCAAATGCAAACAACGTTCAAAAATTAAGATGTCAGACATATGAAAGATTAAAACCTTCTTGCTAAAATAACAAAGAAGGAGTTAACTAAACGATCCAACCAATACCAACACAAATTACTACTACTTACCATAAATCTAAGCTTAAAACTTGGTAGAGGCAGTTTTGTTGATACCACTTCTACTGAAATACACCTAGAGTCTAGATTTTCCTACTAACTTTTTTTTTTTTTTTTTTTTTTTTTTTTTTTTTTTTTTTTTTTTTTTTTGGTGAATTAAGTGCTGTCCCCAGGGTCAAATGCTGCTGTTAAATCCATTCTGGTGATGTGCACCTCAATCAAGTGCTGCCAAGAATTCCAACTGCCACCTCTCAGTTTGAAGAGGGGAGGCGTAGTCCTGGCATGATGGGTATTTTCTGATGCCCTGCTTATACAGGATTCTCCCCCCAGTTGAAATTTTGATGTGAATTTAAAACTGCTACAAATTTTTATGCCTACTACTTATAGGTGAATAATAATAAAAGGGGCTAAAATAAGGTTTGTATAAGCTTTGATATGTTTTAAAAATATTTACTAGCCCATTACCTTCCTTGGGCCACTCATTACTTTAAATTATTCCCTGCCACTTTGCTATCCAAGTGACAGGAAAGCTTCCCACCCCTGCATAGTACTGGTTGATCTCATGAAGTTAACTAGAGAACTTGACAGCAATGGTTTGTAGTTTTACATACAGTGCATATGATGCTGGCTCTTCCCATCTCTCCTAGCAGCAAGCTGATCCTGCCACCATCTGCAGCAGCACCCCCGGAGTGGAGAGCAAGAGTGTTGGAGTCATTAAATAACTACAGTGGACATTCTACTTACCTGTCAGTATTGTCACTAGCACACCCTTAGGCCTTGCTTGGAATTAAACTACATTAAAACCTCTACAACAAAAGCAAACCAAAACATTCCTTCAAAAACAACAACCAAAAGAGAGACATAAAATAAGTGCAAATACCTAAAATAGGCAACTGAAGCAACTGTTGTGACCTGTACACCTTTAAATAAGGACAAAGACTTGCCATAAATAAAAGAATGTTCTCTTTGCTCTTCAAACATTTAGTAAACCTATAACAGTTAAGTGCAGATATAATTCTTTTGAGATCCAAGGTGCCAAGTTTTTTGTCGTAGTTTTTTCTTTTTTTTTTCTTTTTTTTCTTGTTTTTTTTTAAATAAATATGTAAAATGCATTAGTTTTTAGTTCCTATGCAGGACAAAGTACCCCTGGGTCACAGGGAGAAGCCCAGAATGCCTTTCTAAATATATTACAAGAAGGTACAGGAGCAGGTGTTATATAATACAGGTGTACTTTGTAATTCTTTTGTAGTCCAACACGATTGAAGGGCTATAGTGCAATTTCTGTGTAGATGTGACATACAGTATAGATTTGTATTCCTTGCTATTCAATACTTTGAACTTGTCCTTTTTTCATTGTTTTAACAGGAAACAACATTGGCTTCTAGACAACCTGCATACATATAAATATCTACATTTAAGCTTTAAAATTAAAATAAATTATAAAAACAGACTCCTTTCCAATGTACAAAATTTCCCTGTTCCTATGTTACTGTACAATACATTCAACAATCATCTCACTTGGAGATTTATGAAGAAAATACTGATGCTTTACACTAAAAATTTTACTAAGTTCACCCCCCCCGCCTACTTCTAGTACCATTTGCAAATAAATATATTTAACACTGTAGTTAATTTCCTTGTTTTGCAGCATACCAAAAGAATTAGTAGTGCAACTTTCTATCCTTCCTTTATACTCCTTTCCATTGTGTTTCTTTATATACTAGAAGAATGCTACAGAAGCAAGAGCACACTCAGTGCTGTATGCTGCTCATTTGGAAAGCAGTAACAACCTATAAACCTACTCTAAATGCTCTAACAGAAAAAAAGCAACGCAAGTCAAAGGAATAAATATGAAAAAATATACTTAATACTGTGTGTTGGCAGCACTGCAATGTATTTCACCATTCGCTCTCGTGTGTCAGCTGGTGTTAGGAATCCCTTGCAGAACTGTTGGTACCATCCCTTTGTCAGGAAAGCTTCGTGCCCACCCTCTGTCACAGAACAGTGGCAGTTTGAAGGCAGCTCGGTGGTTTCCTTGGCAAGCAGCGCCCCAGTCAAGGCTGAACTCCCAAGCATGGGGCTGGAATTGCCTTCAGCAGCGTGTCAGTTGCCAGGGAGAGAGGCCAGCAGCTGCAGTCACAGGATCAGCAGCTTGCTGCCCGTGTAGGTGCCCAGGTAGCGCCGTGCTTGCTCAGTCATGATCAGCTGGTCTTCTGTCTTGCCGTAAACCACCGCTTCCCACTCGCAGTTGGGCTGCAGGGAACACAGTTTGCTTTCAAACACTGAAATACTCCAGCAACTCAGCCTCTCAGGGTAATGAGAAATGATCTGGTGACACTGTTTTACCTAGGATTCCTAAAGCCTGTGACAAAGCTCCCTGTCCAGCCTTCAATCCAGCTCTGCAGCTGTCACATGCTTCGCGTTCTAACACAGAATGAAAAATGCTCTTATAAACACACTAGTCCAGCAATTGACAGGGAAAAGGGAAGTTAATTACATCACCTTCTCTTTCAATAACTTCACCTGAAAATAACAGGCAGAGAAAAGCATTGCTGACAGAGGTCTGGAGACAACAAGGAAAGCAAAACAGTTTGGCAGCTGAAAAAAGAATATTGTGAGGGACTTCACCAAAGCAGAGTGGCAGCTGTGGAAGCACAGTCAGGTGTTCTGGGAATATATCAGAAATGGCAAGAAAATTAGGAATAAAATAATGAATTCAAGAACAGAGCCACTAGCCCAGAGCTGTCCATGCATGTTCACATGGTTTATTGAATCTCAGGCCAATTGGACCCGGCTGTAGCATAATGCAGAATGCAAGATCCTCTCCCTCTCACACTGAGCCAGAAACTGACCCAAAGGATCAGTTCCACACGTAGATGCACAATTAGCCATTTGTGTTTCTCTATAAATGTAGCAGGAATTGATTTACCAAAGGGACTTGTGGTTTGAGAGGGCACCAAACTGAGAGGGAATTTCTTGGACATAGCAGCAGGGGAAAGACAGTTCAATGAGAGTATTTGAGACTACAGTATGACTAAGTCCCCTTGTAAGTACTCTTAAGAGCAGAGTTCTGGGCTAGACACATGTATTCACCTTTGCTGCAATTCACAGCAGTTCATTCTTTTTTGGAATATCACAATTAAATGAGTTTTCTTCTTCTCATAAGAAAGGATTGGAAAGCAATGTTGGTGTCTCTGTTCTTAAAAACACATCATCATTTAAGCAATTAAGTGGAACATAGAAGATCCAGGTAGTCTTCCTTTTTTCATTAACACAGAGCTGTACATATTCTGAGAAGACAGGAAAACTTTATGTACTAACTCCCCACAGGGTAAACTGGAACAGGCACAAAGTCAGGCCAAAGAAAATCTCTCCCTCCATCTGGTGGTCAAGACACACACAGAGGAGAAACCAGGTTCCAGCTTTAATGGTATGGAAAACATATGAATGGACAAGAACAGGCATGTTACAAGATCCATCACCACACAGAACCTGTGGATGAACTGTGCTTAACAAATCCCAGTGGGATGATGAGAAATTTAGGTGCTAGAGAGGTTTACTTTGCACCAAGCCATTTTTTTTTTTATTGCTAGACCTGGCTACCCAAACATGTTCAGCAGGTTTACCTTATCCTGGATTTTCTATCTCCACATCTGTATCTCAGAGCCACTCAGAGGAATAGCAGGGTCAGACTTAAAGAACTTAGCAACAAATAAACACACTGTGGACAAATGAGCACCTTGCAAGAAGTAAAGATCATGGCAACATTGCCTGAAACTGGATCACTGGATGGAGACAGTCTAGACATTAGTACAAGACAGCAACTGGGGAAAATAAACGAATAAATAAATCCTTTGTTAAGCTGCTAACAAAACTAACAATAATAATTTGCATCCAAACCTGAAGAGCTTTCTCCATTTTGAT
The DNA here is from genome assembly GCA_013401355.1 of Ceyx cyanopectus. NCBI lineage: Eukaryota > Metazoa > Chordata > Aves > Coraciiformes > Alcedinidae > Ceyx > Ceyx cyanopectus. The sequence continues at coordinate 4,500 of VYZU01089661.1, forward strand.
GTTTTTTGAAGCAGACACATTCAGTTTCTTAATTACTGTATTTGCTTTGCCTGTTGCACCTGGATCCTGGTTTTCTGATGTCAGGTTGCATGTGTTGTCTTGTATCTCCAGCAATGGTTTCATTATTAGAGATGTGCTGTATGCATTTTCTGACTATTGACAAAGAGAGGGTAGGGAAAAGGAGTAACAATTAGTATTTAATTAAAATTAAGGATTAGTACATTTCCCATTCTTAAACCACATACTACCACTATGTTTTACTCTGGGAAGTCCCTGTTGCACCAGCATCCCTCATGAAAATGAAGGAAAAGCTCTTTTATTCCCAGTCCACTGCCTTTAATACACCACAAGTTGATAATGGTTTGGTTTTTGCTTAATAACCTGAAGACCAGTGATGCACAACAGAGCACATCACAGCAGGACACTCCTAAGGGAAGGCCAGGCCTCTGGCTCTTGTGTGGAAGAGCTGCAGCAACGCTGCTCCTCACAAGACAGATGTTCTTGGGGAGCACACAACAGCCAGGGCAGGCACTGAGTGTTTCATGGGGGCTGCCAGGCTCTCAGAGGAGGATTTAGCAAGCCAGCTACAATCCTCAGAAAGGAGTGAGGTGTAGGCAACTGCTCTGGCCAAGGACTTTGGCTCCTGCCTCTTGAACACACCTTTGTACCTATCAAGAGTCACACACACTGACTCACAATTAAACACCTACATACATTAAAACTAGATTAAAGTTTTCCTGCAAACTACAAGCCTAAAGCTAAATCTATTCAATCACTTAACTGGAAAATATCCTGGGCTACTTTTTAAAGGAATGAGGGACCAAACCAGCCCCATCTCTGAACTCCTGGTGTCTTGGTTGCTGAGGCAGAAGCATTCAAATTCCTTCAGCTCACAAAACTCATCTGCTAGACACTTGCTATTTCTTCAAGTATGGCCCTACTGTGTGAAGCAAGAGAAGGGAAAACAAGCAGTCCAAATACTTTACTTTAGTTGACAGAATGAAAGATACTCAGTTCTCAACTAATATTGCTGCCAGTGATGCTCTTCAGCCATTTAATACTTACCTGTGCACCTAAGCTGCTATCTTCAGTGAAGAGCTGGACATCAATCTCTTCCTTTTCCCATGGATCTAGGACCAGGGATTTTCTGACTTTTTTAGAAGAGTTGGGCTGTAATAAACATTATGCAGAGAAAAAAATAAGTAAAATATTATTTTAAATAAGCTATTTCCTATTATAAAGTATTCTTGTAATGTTACCTCTTGCTTGCAGCTTTTATACACAGTGTCATCATCTTCTTCCTTGAGAAATATATCTGTTCCAGTTTCCTCTTTCAAAACCTCCCTAATGTCCTCCTCCAAGAAGGCGAGTGGTTGTGACTAAATTAGTCAAAATTGGAGAAGAAAATATAGGGAGTATATGAGTTGTTAGATTTTACCACCTTCTCCTTTCGTCTAATTTAGGCCAGAAATGAGAAATTGCAAAACAGAGCAAGGAAGGAAAGGATTAAAGCTACTGTAGTTAACAACTGCAGATCAACTTTTCAAGGCTATGCAGATTAATTCACTTTACCCCACACCCCTTCTAGCTGGATAAAACACAGATGTGCACATGGTGCTTCAAAATACACAAGGCAGCATTGAAGAGGACGTGTGAACTGCTTGTTTGCATTTATGGTTAAATGGTTTATCTCTGACAAAAGAGATAAAAATATATATACACTATGCACATATATGTATATATACATGCATGCAAGCATGCTAAAAAACCAAACATACTAAAAGTACAACTGCTGTTGGGAAAGGAATTTACATCAGACTTAGCACAAATCTTTGAATAAGACATTGATAGTTCTAAGTACAGTGCTGAATTTCACAGAAGCCACACAGATGGCTCCTTTGTGTGCCAACAGGAGAATTCCCTGAAGCCCCCAAAATGTGATTTTGAACAGGAGGTTAACAGTGGACAGAACAGGAATGCCAAACCACTCCATTTGCATAGCAAGATCTCTGAATCTATAGGGTAACACAGATGGTGCCAAGCCCTGTGGCAAAGGCTGAGCTACCTTCTGTGTTTGCAGAAAAGAAGAAGTCAATATATATTGGCTGGAATTTTTTCAGAACTTGCAAAGCACAAGTCTACTGAATTCCAAAAGTTATTATGCATTAACATACCTCAGCTAGGCTAGGGAGAGAGCAAAACCAAAATTCATTTGGAACAAACAAACAAAAAATTAACATTATCCATAGTCAACAAAAAAAAGCCTTCTGTAACAGCCAGAAGAAAGGGGGGAATAATTAATTGCTATACTAAGATGTGAGGTTTTAGGATTAAGAAATGGTAGTTGGCTTTCAAGGATGGATAACTCACTTTTATGTCATCACATACCATCAGTTTGAGAGGACCATACTTTTTTTCCTGAGCAGCCAAAGCATTTTTAAAAGGAGTTGGTGTCCTTGGTGTTGCACCCATAAGAGATCTTCTAATTGTGGGAGTTCTGAAACTATTCAAGCATAGAAAAGTTCTGTACATGCATTTTACTGTCTTATTTCATCAGCAGTCATGGCATAAAATGAACTTATGAAACATTTAAAAAGAATGAAAACATTTAAAAAAGAAACATTTAAAAATACCATAATTCACAAAACTAGTATCACCAGCATGGATCTAAAAGTATTCAGATCACCAACAGCATCACACCAGGTATATTAAGCTTTAATCAGATTTTGGTCATTATCCTATAAGAGGAAAACTGTTATCTGAGGACAACACTGAGCACACCCCCCTTTGCCAGCCAGTTACAAGCAGAAGTCAGTTTGTTTGTACACAAGCATGTGTGCCAGTGTTTAAACTCCTTCACAGCTAGACTAGTTTGTAGTATCTAGAAAACTGGGTTTTCATTTGAGGCCCAGATGTGTAATAATCCTACCTGACATTTTCCTTTTGATCTTTTGGTGCCATTTCCTTGTGTAGAGGAGTTGTAACAAATTTCTGCCCACGGATTGGAGTCGATGTAAATGGAGGATTTTCAAGGTTAAATTGCTCATTTCCAGAGCAAGTGTTGAAAAACTGAGAGAGAAACAAAGCAATCTTAAAAAACAAAACTTCACCACTGTACTGAGGAATAAAAAAAAATAAATCAGAGAATGTTTAGGGCTGGAAGGGAGCTCCAAAGGGCATCTAGTGTAGCCCCCTGCAGCGAGCAGGGACACCCTCAACTAGCCCAGGCTGCTCAGAGCCTTGGCCAACCTCACCTAGAATAGCTCCAGGGATGGGGCCTCAACCACCTCCCTGGGGAGCCTGTGCCACTGATCCACCACCCTCAAGGGAAACAACTTCTTCCTGATACCCAGTCTAAATGATATGGATGTAAACCCAAACTATTCTTGACTTACACTCCCAAGATATTTCTGATACTTATCACCCAACCCTTGATGTTATTCCTCAAACCCCTGCTGCTTCATCAGGTGGCAGAGGCAGCTCTCTGGCAGCTCACCTGTGATGGTGAGAAGGGCAGTGTTTTCACAGGCGTGTGGTGCTTCAGCGCCAGGCTCAGGGCGTCGGAGCACAGCCCGTCCCCGGGCACCTGCCCCAGGCGCAGCCTCCTCTTCTTCCTCAGGATGGCCGGGGGGGTGCTGAACTTAGGCAGGGCCGGCGGCGGCGGGAAAAGCGCCTCTTGCTCCCCGCTACCGTAACTCTTGGCCTCCGGCAGCAGGCCGAGGTTGCAGGGGCAGTCGGCGGCCCCCTTCGCCGGGGCCGGGGGGAGCGGGGACGCGGCCTCAGGCAGCTCGAAACCGGTGACATCGCCCCAGGCCACGGGATCCTAGGCGGGAAGGGGCAGGATTGTCCCCTTTGCTTCACAACACCCGAGCCAACCCAGAAGCCGCGTGTTGAATCGGGATCCCTCCCACACAATCCTAACAAGCTATTTTAAAACTAAATTCTTTATAACAGCAATAAATCCAAACTCTCACTATGGGTGAGACTGCAGGGAAATACATCAGGTGGTTTCAAGAGTATTTTAAACATCTTGTGCCAACTGATGTTCCTAAGCATATATATATATGTAATATATATATAATATATATTTTTAGAATAAATATGGACTTACAACAGATTCGATGAGCTCTAGTGTCTCTGCAAAATCTGGAATGCTTTGTAGAGTTGCTAAGATTTTATTTGCTTCCACATCCAAGTACTTAGGGGGTGAATTCTGCTGAACAGATGCGCCACAGGTCTCATCCATGCTGTAGAAATCACTTGTTTGCTCTCCAAAGCTACTTAGTGTACTAGGCATACAATCTTCCATGAGAAAACCTCCAGACCAAAAAGGCAAGTTTGCAGCTTGCTAAAAAGCAGGAAGAAACATGTTAATCTTATTTGACTTAGAAGCTGAAAAGTCAATTATGTGACCGCAGGGAGGGAAAAAATAATTAGTATGGGGAAAGACTCAGCAGAACTATTAATTTTTGCTTTTTCAAACACCAATTATCTCTCTGCATTAGTGCAATTAGTCTTCTCCTTACATTAACATAGTCAACATTCTCAAATTGCATAAGATTTTATCTTACCTCTCATTCATATCTTACACATGCTTATAACTTAGATAATTATGGGTTGTACTGAAGCCACTTCTGATGCACGTTCCTGAACACCAGTATGTTAACAAAGTCATCCTCACTACACAACACAGGTACATTTTAAATTACAAACTGCTTCTACAACAGTCAATGTTTCCTTTGATCCAGGTTCTATTCTTCTTTACAGATTTTACAGTGGTAGCTTACTTGACTTCTAAAGGGAAAGCCCATTTTAACACACTGCTTAGTACACTGGAAATGTAGAATGTTCACAGCCCTCCCTTCTGAGGAGCTGAGTGACTGTCAGCTGCCAGTTTCCTCCATCCACTGAGGTATATGTAAATTTTGTACACTCTGTCACCTCCAAATGTGGATATCAAGTGTTGTGAGCACTCAGAGGTTAATATCTACAGGACATATTGAAATCAAATAGGCCACAACCTATGTATTGTTCACCCTTCTGTGTTCATGTCAGTAAAGCACACTCAGGTATTTACAGAAATGTACAGTGCTTACAGAAGACATTCGCTTTCTTCTGATCTCATTCTCTGCTGACATCAGTAGCAACTCAAGTTCCTTTATTTTCTTTTCTTTATCTGGATCATCATCAATAAACGTCTGCTGAAAAATGCAGGGAAGAAGGCATTACTATTTCCAACCTCCAGCACCCCTGAGCACCAGGCTCTCCATCAGAACACAGCTACCTTTCTAATGGTTTTCTTTTGCAATTCAGTATCTGCTCACAAGCAAAACAACTCCAGCAAGCAGCAGGAGATAGGTGTGATGTTGAGGCATACAAGTTAATGTATTTATTAACAGGTTGGTCAGATGGCCTGTAAATGCTCAGTATCCTGTAGCACTTTGTAAACAAGTCACTCAGTTCAACCTTTAACAGAAGAAATGTGTTTGTTCATGTGCTTTCTAGAATTTTGAGTTATTTGTTCACACTTTATAAGTGTTTGAACCCACCTTTTGCTGACACTGCCTACACAAGCAATACTATCTCCTACTATCAGAAAATAACATTTAATTGGCTTTGCTTGGTTTGTTTTTAACCTCCTTTAAAGTTTTTTATTATTGCTATGGGTATAGGCAAAGGAAATATGTATGCCATGAGTTTCAAAACTAGATATATTCCCCAGGTTAGGGAGGACTCCAAGGAGCAGAAAATAGAGTTTTCTGTACAGGGCAATCCAGAGCATCAAAGACTACATAAGGCTTTGTATTGATTTGCAATCTTTTCTTGAGATGGGGGTAGAAAATGCACCATGGAGCAAAGGGACTCTGAAGGTGAGGCACAGAGTTCTGCTGACTGCCTCCAACACATCCAGCACACAGCTGACATTATTCCCTGTCAAAATCAGTCTGTGGTTTTATTCATTTCCCCCCCCAGGAATACATACTACAAACCAAAATCTACTTTCAGTCTGCAGCACAGGAATTACAGATATATTCAAAGTGAGCCCAAAGAAGCAAAAGGAAATAGATATCTAATTTTTACTTGCTTTAAAGTTTCTGAATCCCTCAGCCTTTATAAAGCTGTAAAATGCATCTTCAGCTGACTGATGGAAGTTGATTGGTCAAAGCAGCTCAGCCAGAATTCCAAGTCACAGCAAGTTATTTGAACAGAGTCTTTCAGATAGGGTGTTATTTATTCCACATGTAAGTAATCAAATATTGTCTTTAAGTCTCTCATAAACGATGTAATAGTAACAGATCACAACTTTAATGTCAAGATTTCACTAGTAGACTATGTTTTAAGCCACACTTGTGCCCAAAAATAAGCAGGTTGTTTCTGGAATGTTTAAATACATCCCCTTTTTTCCTGCCTAGAACTATGCATTAAGCCAGCAAGCCTATGCAGAGAGGTAACACTGAAATCAATATTGATGAATAAAAAAAACTGACATTTTGAAGTCAAAGGGTTTTAAGCTGTTTTACAGCATAATACACAGCACAGTCTCAGCAGGAGATTGAACTGTTAATGTGCCCATTAGTGATTTACCTGAGGTAAGCTGGCAGAAGCTGCAGCATGCTCTAGAAAGCTGCCTGCTGGGGAGACATACGGGTATGCTGGCATCTAAAAAGACACAAATCATTTTTACAAACCCTGAAGAAAAGGGAGCTGTGAAATTGTGTCTAGTTTCTGGTACAGAAGCTATTTATCACACTTTGCAAATCCCCAGTTACCACAACATCACACAAATACTCAACACACCTTCATTCTTTCAGGCTTGTTTCTTGTACCAAACCCAAGGAGTTATTGAAACTGGGCAATACTCATTATTCTGGATTTTGAACTTACATGTGTCTGAACAGGTAGGTAAAATGGGCTCTGAGTGTGCAGGTCTTCCATAGGCAGACAGGGCTGGGGCTGAGGTGGGGCTGAACTAGGGCATTCAGACTTTGCAGCATCTTGTAAATAGCCTTCCTGTTCCACCTTTCTTCTCATGGTTGAATTCCAGTGATTTTTAATCGAATTATCAGTCCTAAAATGGAAGTGTACAACAGTGACTGGTTTCCATAGCTCAGAGTTGAATACATGGTGTAACTTACAGGGTTTGACAGTAAGTTAATTTCAAGCCTCAAATCCAGAAAGCTCCAGCAGCATGGAGTCAAAGTTCTCTCCCCAGCAGGGTTTTGGCATAATCACTAAAAGATGAACTTTTCTAATCTGCCTTCTACTAAACTTCAAGTCTGCAGGAAATTAAAAGTAGCAAAAGGGAAAGCCTTGGTTCTGGCTGCTACCCTTGGGTGCGAGAATCTTGTAAGGACAGAATGTCTCTGTCCTACAGACCCACCTTCCCTCTCTGCAATGTCTGGGAAGATGCACTTCATTCCCTCCCATTCCTCCAGAGAGGATTTCCTGTGATTCATGGGCTGTGGACTTCATCAAAATGCTGATTTTGGAAACACACATCTGCAAGGACTCAGTGTTGACATTCCTTAGGCACAGCCAGACAGTCACCTCTGAACTCAGAGGGGCAGCTTAATGCCAAATTTCAACTCACAGTACAAGGCAAAAGAAACATGATTTCATTAAACTCTATACACTACACTTCTGTTTTCCACAAGCATATAAATTGGCAGTCACACCTCAGAGATAAGGAAAATTTATTCTTAACCTGACTAACTAGTTTTGCAACATAAAACTCCTCTGCCTGGACTTTTGAAGGTTGCTAAGAGTTTTCCTTTCCAAGTGTCCTGTTTAAGTATTACACACACAAATAAAAGAATTTCTGTTCTTAAACCAAAATGGAAGTCACCCTCAAAAGCGTATCAATGAAGGCATTTGGGTATCAAGTCTCAGGATGTTAAGGATCCTGCCACTGTTATTTGCAGTTACTCTCCAGCTCTGCTCCAGCTTTTCCTGAGTCATCAGGAAGGTATCTGAAGGAACCTGTAGCATGAGAGGCCTTTTTATGGATTGGTTTTGTGGTTTTTTAAGATTACATCACCAAATACAAAAGATCTGCCAACATTTCTGTATCTCTCAGATACTGATGCTGTGACTGAAGTTTCAGATGCTGACTAACAAAGCACTTTGGAAAGAGCAGTGTGCAACCTGCTTTCCACATTCCCATCTCTAGCACAGGGAGCTGAAAAGCACCTTCCAGGCAGCAGCTTTGCTATCTCAGCCCATCGGTTCCCCAGGCGCCTGTGAGCTTCGTAGATGATTCTGTCCTCCTCCTCTGTCCACGAGGACTTCTTCACCTCAGGGTTGAGGTGGTTGTGCCACCTCTCCCTGCACTGCTTGCCTATTCTTCCTTTCAGGTGCTTTGCAATCAGAGACCAGCGCTTCGGGCCGTACTTCTGAACCAGCTCAATAACCTGCAACACAGGAGAGCTGGTGTCATCCAACCCCTGCTGCCTTTCCAACCCCTGCTGCCACCCCCCAAACCCCCTGCTGCCACCCCCAAACCCCCCTTCTGCCACCCCCAAACCCCCCTGCTGCCACCCCCCAAACCCTAATTTTCCTAATCAAAATCTGAACACACTGATAAACTGGCATTTTAGAATAGGATTATAATACTCAACTTGATTGTCTGCCCAAGGAGGCAGACAGACTTGGTGTTTTAAAAATTATTTTATAAGAAATTTTTAAAGTGCTATTAACTCCAAATTCAGTGTTTAGGATCTAAGTACACACTGAGTAAAAGATCAGTTTGGGAATTTCTGTCATCCATTGTGTAAGTTGACATTAAGAAAGACCAAAAAAGAAGCTGGTTTGACATATAGAAAAAAAAAAAANAACAAAGCACTTTGGAAAGAGCAGTGTGCAACCTGCTTTCCACATTCCCATCTCTAGCACAGGGAGCTGAAAAGCACCTTCCAGGCAGCAGCTTTGCTATCTCAGCCCATCGGTTCCCCAGGCGCCTGTGAGCTTCGTAGATGATTCTGTCCTCCTCCTCTGTCCACGAGGACTTCTTCACCTCAGGGTTGAGGTGGTTGTGCCACCTCTCCCTGCACTGCTTGCCTATTCTTCCTTTCAGGTGCTTTGCAATCAGAGACCAGCGCTTCGGGCCGTACTTCTGAACCAGCTCAATAACCTGCAACACAGGAGAGCTGGTGTCATCCAACCCCTGCTGCCTTTCCAACCCCTGCTGCCACCCCCCAAACCCCCTGCTGCCACCCCCAAACCCCCCTTCTGCCACCCCCAAACCCCCCTGCTGCCACCCCCCAAACCCTAATTTTCCTAATCAAAATCTGAACACACTGATAAACTGGCATTTTAGAATAGGATTATAATACTCAACTTGATTGTCTGCCCAAGGAGGCAGACAGACTTGGTGTTTTAAAAATTATTTTATAAGAAATTTTTAAAGTGCTATTAACTCCAAATTCAGTGTTTAGGATCTAAGTACACACTGAGTAAAAGATCAGTTTGGGAATTTCTGTCATCCATTGTGTAAGTTGACATTAAGAAAGACCAAAAAAGAAGCTGGTTTGACATATAGAAAAAAAAAAAATCCAACTCCCACAGCTTTAATTGCAACCTCCATTCCATTTCTCTGCCCTTTTAAGCATTAAAAGCTTTTTCTTAAAAGATTGAGGAGAACTAAGTAAATAGACTAGAAAGTCAATAAATACAAGTTATGAACATTTACAAATATTTTAAGCAGTGAGAACAGGCAGCATGGAAAGCTGCACGTGCACCTCCCTACAGCACAGTGCAGGATTTTGAGGCAGAAAGCTGCAGTGTGGATCCAGAGGTGATGAAAAGGAGGCTAACACACCACAGGCAGCTCCTTTAACAGGGGAGGATAAAATAATTTCCCTTATTCTCAAACCCTCTGAGTCTAGTGGGTTTAAGGAAGAAAAGAAGTGAATGAGACCTTTGATCTTTAGTACTGTAAAGAGATCTCTGCTTGGGGAGAGCACTTCAGCCCACAGCCTGAGCAGCCCAGGCATGCCATCTGCTTAAAAGCAGCTGCTTTTTCTCTCTCACACAGCATCATCTCATTATCTGTGTCCAGAGATGCATCAGGCACCTGAAATCACCTGTGTGGGGATGAAACCCAAGCAGCACCCACCCTTAGCAGCCAAATGCCAATTCTGTTACAGTAAGAGAGTACAGGATCTGTTTTTCTTACCCTCTGATCTTCTTCTTTAGTCCAGGGGCCCTTAATCAGCTCTGGGTTCAGTACCTTCTGCCATCGATGCTGGCACTGGAAGTCTGAGCGATTCTGAAACAGTTTTAGTGCAGCTCTTAAACTCTTGAGTACAGAAAACTCTACATATTAAAGTTATTAGCCTGTTTCTAATGAAGATACTTATTCAGACCTTCGTTCTAAATCAGATTCTCCCTTATTATTTCTTCCATTTGCTTATAAAAACTCTTCCTCAGAAAAAAAACAACAGCCTTGCACAAAGCTCTAATCTAATTACCTCAGTGTTCTGACTCAATAATCAAATTCAGAACTTGCTCTTCTTTAAGAAAAAACTTGGGATTGTTTGTCCACCTTCTCTAAACTTTGTGATTTACATGCTTTGGCATTATAACTTAATACGAGGAAATAAATTTAACAGAAATTCCTTTTTTTTTTTTTTCCAAATAAAATAACATTTTTCTAAGTCAAATATATTCTCAGCTCTTTCCTAGAGCATTAAGGAAAACAGATTTATATCAAGTTTAGGTAACACCTACTAATTAAACAACACTGCTTTCTCTGCTACTGACAGATGGTGCTTTTTTGTAGCTTCACTAAGGATCTTTTGAAATACCCTTACCAGATACGAGGGCAGAAAAGCTTTCACTCAGCCTCCTAAAAACTGTCTGAGGAAGTCTGGGACTCCCAAGGTACTTAGTCCAACCCTTAGCCATGTGCCTGAGCTGATAAGGTTCTCCAAGGTCTGAGCTACAGCTGAAATTCAATTTACAAGCATCCTTTCAAGTATTTTGTTTACTATTATATGTTTCTGTTCTATTTCACCTCACTTTCCAACTAGATGCATGACCAAAGTATGTATTAGAAGGGAACTTCACTGAGACACAGGCTCAACTTACTTGCAAATGACTAGCAATGAAAGCCCAATCATCTGTACCATTTTGTTCCACCAGCTTCTTCAGCCTTTCATCCTGTCAAGACAAAACCTCAGCCAGTAAATGCTACCCCAACATGAAACTAAAGAATGACATCTTTCATGCACTGCTAATATCATGTAGGGATGAAACCAAAGCCAAAAGGAAATTACCTCATCACGTGTCCATTTTACCCTGCTAGAGATCTTCCTAAGGACTTTTTGCTGGGGTATCTCATAGTCATGATCCATATATTGAAAGTCATCATCTTCCTCACTGCAGAGTGACAGAAGAGTGAAGAAGAAAGTTTAAAATAACTTTTTTTTTAACTGCTTGCCGCTTTTTTTCCAGCCTGTACCTGTTGCCCTGAAATGACACATGGAATCTGCATGCCCATCAGTTCTGTCTCCAGCAGAGCCCCAGCAGAGCACAGCAAAGGAACATTTTAAAGCCAGATGCTGGGGTATGGACAGATCATTTATTCCCTGTCAAGACCTGGACTCGAAGCAGAAGCTATTATTTAAAATCATGTTTTTGGAAGACAGTTGCACATCTTCACACAAACGAGCTTACAGGAGAAGGGGTTTGCAAAACACATTCGTGTTCCATCTCTCACCCAGAGGATGCCAAATAATTTCCAATCAAGGAATCAGATACGAATCTCTGAAGCCAGAGCTATTCCAGCAAGCAGGAAGGGCAGCAGCAGCGCTGACTGACGCTCTAGGTTAGGAGGCAGGTCAGCTCAGGGACTCGCTGCAGGTCCCGCTCCATCTACTGGAGAAACTCATGCACAGGCTGCAGGAACAAAGCCTTGCCCGCACCGCGCCGGAGGTGCGGTGGAAATACAGCTTGGGACTCAGGGCAGCCTAAACCCAAACTCGTGTGGAAACCAGCACAGGAGCAGCTCCTGGGCAGCAGCTGCAGCGAGACACACAGGGGGCTCCTACACAAGCATGCAGCATCTTTATTTTTTCATTATCAGCATAAGCCATGATATAAATATCAAAAATTCAAATTTAAAACTCTTAGTTCTGCTCAGCCTTGAAAACCACTTCCATTTTTCAATTAAAGGTAAAAAAAAAATAAAGCTTTCCCAGTAACAGGATTAACCTGTGCTGGTGTCTCAGGAACTGAGTAGATTCTTCAGCACTGACCACCCAGCTAAGGATATTTTCTATTTCCCATCAAGTGACTACAAAGGTCAGCAGCAAGTTCTGCACTGCACTGCAATATACATGAATGGCTGGAACTCCTAAAGCTTGCAATAAAATAAAGATTTTCAGACACATGGGGTTGCTATAGTTGACTGGATGATTCTTTTACAGTTATTAAACTGTGCTAAATACAACATGAAAGTGGAACGTGGCCATCAAATTTGATCAAGTAACAAAGTGGAAATGAAGTATTTAGTTCTGCACCAGCATTCTTTGTCATTCTGTGTTGAGAGTCGTTAAAGAAAAAAAAATAAAATAAAATAAAAAGAGCTTCCAAATGCAAAAACCAAGAGCAGTTGAATAAAATTAAACTCAATTCCATTCAGTGCAAAAACACTTTCTCCTTGCTCCACATCTACAAAACACCTCTCTGTAAGCTCCTCATGACAGGGATTTGGCTTTGGAGGTGCCATCATCACACACTAGTGATCTCCAACCAAACACAGCTGGGAAACCCAAAGCGTTGCTGTCTTGGCTTAGCTGCAGCTTTGAAATGCAAAAAAAAAAACCCAAAACAAACTCACTCCTCAACTCTTCTCATGTCACTGGAAAAGCCAGAAGCAGTTCTAATACCTGTAGCTTTAAAGCTGTACTAATTCTGTTAGAAGTGTGCAGTCGAGGTGCTCAAGCATTAATATCTCAATGCTCACCCTTCCCTTTCTCCATCCTTTCTCCATCCCAATCCTTTTTTCTTTATCGCTGCATTTCTCCTTAGGACAAGCATAGCTGCAGCAATGAAAGAACTCTCCAGACCCACCTGAACAGCCAGGGAAGACACACCCACTTTCCCAGCAATTAAACAAAAGACTCAGCTAAAGCATCTGGGGCTGAAAACACTTCCTCGCAGGCATGTTTCAAGCCCGGTGACACCATCCTCGGTGAACACTCCAGAGCAGAGCGAGCAGGTGCACGCAGGATGCCGGAGGGAGCAGCAACCCAACAGCCCCAGAGCATCCCACCAAGGCTGTGCCGGAGCCGCTCGGGGAGGAGAGCGGCAAGAAACACCCCGCAGCAGGAGCAGCCAAGTGGAAAAGCTCCACAGGCGTTACTGACAGGCGCAGTGACCCACGGAAAAGGAAAGCTCTGGACGGGTTGCCAGAGAGACAACAAAGCTGCGCTGGGCGAAGCGGCGAGAGAAGAGAGCGACGCCCCAGATGCTCATAAGGCCGGGGAGGGCGGACAGGTAACTGCGGGACCAGCAGCCCCGCGGGAGGAGGGAGGCAGGGAAGGGACTGCGAGGCAGGGGAGGTGGAAGCGGCTCGGCGGGGGGACGAGAAGGTGGAAGGCGGCTCGGCGGGGGGACGGGGCCGGGCAGGGGCGGGGCGGCGGCGGCACCTGGCAGGGATCCCGGGGCGCGGGGGTACCTGGGTGTGGAAAGCAACGACCGCCCGCGAGGGAGGAGGCAGAAGGCGCAGAGATCCCCGCGCTAGGCCCCGGGTCACTCACCTGCGCGGTATCTTCGCCATCCTCGGGGAGCACCATAGGGGGAACCGTCACGGCAACGGCGAGCGGCGCGGGGCTGCCGAGCCCCCGGCCGGGCTCCTGCTCCTTCTGCCCCGGCCGGGCTCCCGCGGCGGGTGTGGGGCGGAGAGTAGCAGCGGCGCCTCAGGAAGGCTGGAAGCGGGCAGAGCTCCTTTGACGGCTCCCCGCGGTATCCGCAGCGCCCCGGCAGTCGCCCTCAGCCCCGGCCTGGCTCGGCCCCCGGCGCGTCAGGCATGGCTCGGCCAGGCCCTGCCCGAAAAGGACGGGGCGCGTAGCGGCCCCTTTCTCACCCGGGCTGCGCTCCCCCTCTCCTCCTCCTGTCACAACTACCGCGGGCTCCGGCGAGCTCCTTCCCGCCCAGGGCCGCCGCCCCGCCTTTCCCCGCCTCGCTCGGCCTCCTCCCGGGCCCTCCCGCTCGCCGCCGGGTCCCCGCCGGCCCCCGGGCTCCGCCACCTCTGCGCCGAGCGGCGGGCTCGGGGGGTGCCGCCGAATCTCGCGCCCAGCCTCCTCCCCGAGCCAGCGTTTGAATCTGCGCAGGCGGACTGCGCTCCCATTGGCCGCCGCCGCCGCACGCGAGCCGGCGGGCGGGGCCCCCGCAACGGGAGGTTGCGGGGAGGGGCCGGGGCATGACGGGGGAACGAGTCTTTCCCCGGCGGGCGGGAGGCGGCTCCGCAACCGCTCCCTCACAACCGCTGCCCCGCCGCCGTTAACGCCTCGCCGCGAGCGCCCGCGCGGGGCAACGGCGGCAACGGGCGGGCGCCCGACGGGGGGCGGGGCAAAAAAAACCCAACCGAATAACAACCCCGCGCAGCAAAATCGGAGCCGCTCCTTCGAGCCGGAATCGAGCCAGCGACCTAAGGATTACCGCGAGTTTACCCTCTACAGTCCTCCGCTCTACCAGCTGAGCTATCGAAGGGAGCTGCGCGCTGTTGCCTCTCCGCGCCACAAAGGCTACAGCAGCGCCCCGGGACTGGCTTCTTCCCCTCAGACACATTCCCGGGCTCGGTGTTTTGGGGTTTTCACCCACAGCGCTGACTCCGCCTTGTCCCGAGCCTCACACAGGGCTCAGCCATCGGCTTTTTCTTTGATTAATGTTGATTTTCAGCGGTGAAAACCTAATCATCAAAACACTGAGCAGTTTACCAAGGGGTGTTCAGCACCAAGCTGAGCTCACCTCGAGCACCCAGAGGCGGCAACGCAGCAGCTGTCCCCACATCCCAGCTTGGACAGGAGTCTGAGCTACACAAACTGTAATCAATAAGCGTGTGGAATAAAAAAAACCACTCTGAGACCAAATTTGTGTTGTCAGCCTCTATGGTGTGAAAGGGTGGAGTTCAGCATTCATGATACTGAATTCACAGGGAAAGGAGCTTGAAATAAATTAAGAAATGGTTTAAATAAGTACCTACTTGTATTCCTATAGTGATACATGTGTGCTTGATCTGTAGGAAATAGCTACTGGAAGCACCAGCTGAGACGAAGTAGTGAATTACCAGCAGTTAAAAACCAACCCCTCGATGCAGTTGAAGACACCCAGGAGCCATTCTCTGAGCACGTCACCAAGCACTTACCCCACATTTCTCTCTGGAAATCCTGTATGTGTCCCCATCCTGGGTGTTCACAGGTTGAATGTTCAAGGTTTCTAGTGTCTTACATGGAAAAAAAGAAGATGGAGCTGCATCCCTCTCTCCATCTTTTAGTAGCTTCACAAAACCAAGCCAGGGATCTACCTACTTCTCTCTTCAGAGACCTGAGCTTGCAGGATTTTACCACACTTTCAGCAGGCTGTGGTGTCTTATCACCAGTTACTGATGATCTTCAGAGCTCTCAGCTGGCAGAAACACCAAACACACCAAGAGAACCACAGCATCCAACCCTCAGCCCAGCAACGTGCCACCACTCACTCAGCACCCAAGGTGATCTGTGGGGCTGGAGCTTCCTCCCCGTCTGGAGAAATTCCTGATGAAGAGCATGAGAATACTCACCAGACAGTGTTTTAAATTAAAATAGTTCTCCATCTGGCCAGAACATATTCCCAGCATCTGCTTTGTGTCTCAGAACTGAAGATCCCAGCTTGTCATCCCTGCCTGAGTCATGTCACAGCCAGTGCAGTGAAGCTGCAGCTCAGACACTGCAAATAACTCAGTCATACTTAGTCTTTTTTCTCCCCCCTTTTTAAAAAATCTTAGTATCAAAGTATCTGAAGGACAATACCCTACCCATGGCTGTTGAAAATTGCCTGCTTTTGCTGGAATTCTCTCTAAATGCTCCTCACAACACTTTCCTGAGACAACAGGTCTTACAGGGTCACGCATTTCACCCAGCCCTGGGGAGCTCTGTGCACTTTGACCCATCTGTTTCTAGTAGAGAGGGGGAAAGTGCTGGTAATGATGCTAAACCCACTTACCCTGTGGTCTGTTAACCACAACACAGAAGAATTTTGTACCCACACATGCATCTTGGAGGAAGTCAGACAAGGTTTTCACTTCTATCACTCCAGTTTGTGTGAAATTGGGTAATTTCTCTCTTGTCTCTTACTGTCTCCAGGAGCAGCAGTATAAACAGAGGACAATAAGCTTAATTTTAAAGAAAATCTTATATACCAAGTTGACAAAACAGCCTATAAAATCAAGTTTTCTTCTTCTGAAAGAAATTACATGAGCTATTCCTTGAAGGTTTGTAAGAAATTACATTTTGCAGGGCCAGACTCCCCAGGCTAAGAAGAACCACAGCACCTTCCAAACCTTCTTCTCTTTCTGGTAACTTCCTTCCACTCTCCATCTTCCTTTCCATTTTTTACTTATTGAACGTAAGTTTCCAAACAGCACAGAGCTAGTCTAGACAGACAGGATTAATTAAAATTAAATTTGCTACCAGCAAGACAAGCCACTAGAAGCATTATTTCCAGCAGAAAGCCAAAGCAGGTAGTCATTAAAAAACCCAGAAGTGGGTAAAGTCTGAATACAAGCTGTCTCAGAATCTCAAATAAAAAAAAAATGAAAACACTGTAAACACTCTGAACTTGGTTTCATACCTTCAGTGCTGGTCTGGGCTCAGGTTATGAACACTGCTTTAATAAAGGTAAAATTGTAGCTTAGCATTAAGCATTTAAACCTTTGCAATACCAATCTTTCAAAAGGATAATGTTCAGTTCTCTGTGATGAGACATGCAGTTGAAATTAGCACTGTGTATTTACACCCAGCATTTTAAAGGATGATTTAATGCTTTGATTTTGAATTAAAGCTTTTCAATAAATACAGGAAGAAGAAACAGCTTTGCAGGTGGGTTTATGACTTTTTTAGGCTCCAAAGTGAAGATTACAGCCAATTTTTGAAACAAGTGCCATGTGTAGCCAGAAGAGAAAGCAGAGGGGGGACTGAGGGAGTTTTCAGTATGTTCATCTTTGAGTATTGCCAGATTTCTCAGCCTAGTTCTGCCAAATGATACTATTCCTCCTCAAATATCACACATCTGCCTTCAAATTTGCTTCCCAGTACATTCTGACCCATGTTTCAAAGGGCAGACTGCAAGATACCTTGAAGCTCAGTGTCATTCTACACCTTCTTGGTGAGAACTTGGGAAAAAAAATATTCAGATCTCAGATTTTGGTGTCAAAGACATAAAAATGTGTATTCCAAACCTCTCCACTTCAACACTTGTGTTTAATGAAACACTCAGAACAGGTATGAGGTCGGACAAACTCTTCCAAGGAGGTTTCTTCAGAACAGAAAGACAACTAAATCCAAACAGGTGACATCAGTTTACTTTTCTGAGACCAGTGCCAGTTTTTCCACCTTCTGCTGCAGGTGAGCACGATGCAGCTGGCATGGAGTGCAGACATCAAGTCACAGTGCATTTGTTTCACAGCCAAACCAGTCTAATGTGTGAAAGGGGAGGTAAAAGGTGACCCTTACAAAACCAAAGCAGATGTTTTAACTTATAGTTTTAATATAGCAATCAAAGAAAATTCCAAATACTGTACAGTGAAGTGTAGTATAGTACACTATATACTGTTATAATACACTATTGTTACATTACAGATAAAAAAATCAAATATAATTAGTACAGCAATCACAGATAAAACAAACCAAACTGTGCTGGGCAACAGCCAGTACTGTGAAGATGGTAGAGTCTCTATGCTAATTTATTTTTAATTCAACATGTAAAGCACTTACTGTTTAAAAAGATTTGTCTTCTAAATATATACACTATTTTAACTCTTATTTATACATTTTAAATAGCATTCCCTCCTCAAAGTGCACTCTTCATTTCTTGGCAATAATCCTCATTAAACATAAAATAATTCTGCAAATACCACTCTTGTTTCAACCTTTTATTGCTCAACCACAGGCGTAAGGGCTCAGAGGGAATCCTGCCTTCCAAAGGTCTTCAGCAACTGCTTCAGCTTCAGGAAACTCAACTGATATCCACAAGCAAAGCAAAGAAACCACTTACTGATGGGGTTTAGTTTTAACACAAGGATCAAATTCCTATTTTTTTTATTTTACAGAAGCTTGGAGATTCTGCTCCTTGAAAAGGGGAGCCAAACAAGGGACCTGTGGCACCTTCTGGGACTGCTCCTTTCCTCCCCTGCTGCACTGGGACCCAGCTTCCCTCTCCCACTTCCCAGCATACTACAGCTTTGCTACCTGGAATTTTCAGCACCTTGTAAGAGCTTCAAGTGACTCTGCTGGTCTCCTGACAGCAACAACAGCTCCTGGGGCTTGGGAGCTGGGGAGCACAGCACCCTGAGAGCCCTGTGTGCCCGGGGCAGCAGCCAGCTCACTGTCTAGATCCAGCAGAAGGTTCCTGAACTATGTGGGATTCAGCAAACCAACAGTCCACACTGCTGGCTTGTGTCTGGAACAGTGAAGGCATCCCAAATAGGTTTGTTTCCATTTGCAAAGGTGCTGTTTATTATCCCCACGCTGAAATGCAAACAATTCACAGAGAAACAGCAGTATCCAGAAGTCAACCCCACTACACAGCCAGCCATCCGAAGCAGGAAAAATCTTGCATGTCTTATTTTAATTGGGCCTGTATTTTCAGTCATCATGTTTTATTCAGGTTACTAAGCCATAGTCAAGTTCAGGATTTCCAAGTAATTTAAGTCTTCTTTGCCCTGAGACACTGTGTGGAAGGTGGTTGGCCCCTAGACAGGGAAGCAATCAAGGCAGGCATTCAAAAAGACACTTAGAGCCACAGCCTCTGTCCACAGGCAGCTCAGCAGCAAAGTCAGGGGTGTTTTTGAGAAAGGGACACTCTCCACATCCACAGAGTCACTTCCTCCTACCTTGTACCCATCACCATCCTCCTGGCTCCAACAGGGAGCCCTAGCACCACACGGGTGCTCCTGAGCCAGGCACAGAGCTCTGCCCTCAGCCTGGCACCCCCAGTCAAATCAACAGCTACTGCAACTTACACTTCAGTGTTCTTGATTCCACTTCTCCTGTACAGTCCACTACACATCTCAGCAGCACGGAGATGGATTTTAGCTTCACTTGAGAGTGTCAGAAGTCACCTTTCTCAAAAACACTGGTGTTTAGCTGCATGAGAAAGCGACATGAAATAAGAACACTAAGGTTGAGTCAAACACAGCCATTATCTGCCTATTTTTATTGAGATAAGGAAAATGTCAAATTACTGCTGACATGGGAAGCGTGTCAAAAGTAAACGAAGCCTTCCTCTTTGCACAGTAAAAGGCACAAAATCCTGCAGTCTAACCAGAAAGGCATGAAAGAAGCAAGTATCTCCCCTTGGAATAATAAAGATGTGCAATGAGTATTTCCATTTATTTCAAACTTAAAGCTCTCTCATATACTCTGCCCATAGGGTTTTTTTGCAGCCAAGGAAGACTTCTTTTTCTAACTAAAAGGTTAAAAAAAGTCTAAGTGCTTGTTACCTTACCCAAAATGCAAGAGATCCAGGAGATCCCCCTCTGCTGACTGAGGAACAGCCACTGCTGCTCTCAGGCTCACAGGGATGAGGCACAAGCCTCCCCTGCAGGGCATCTGCACAGAGGCAGTGCAGCCAGGGAGGGGTAGGTGGGACACAGACCCTTCCCAGCAGTCGTGGCAGGATTCCAGCTGCAGCACGTGTCCTGTTCCCACTGAGCAGCCCTGTCACTTCATCAGCCTGCTCAGCTTTGGCAGCCAAATTACTTCATACATTCCAAGCTTCCAAACTGTACCTTACAGGGTAGCAACCTGGGAGCTTCACATTTGACATTGATCTGTGAAGGGTGATTCTTGGGTTTTTTTTTAACTAAATCAGAAAATATTGATTCCCTCCAACATAAAATCTACCAACAGAGGCATTTCAGGTCCTTTGCCAAAACTGGGGCTATTCTTCAAGTGACTTGATGCAGTTAATTTTTGCATAAAAAAATAAATCCTCCCTCGTGGGACGTCTCATAACTCTCAGAACTGCTTAAGTGACTAGAAATGTAAAAAGTGAGGAGACTCTTCTGAATAGAAACATACAAACCCCTGTGAACTGGTAAAAACCCACGTGCACAAACACGGACTTCAATCTTTAGATGCTCTTAATTCCTTTGAAGCTGCATTAACATCTCTCATCCAGTAATGTTGTTTTACCACTAGAGGAAGCAACGACAGTGCATTTAAATATGACTATGGCAATAGGAAGCAAAGTGCAGTATCAGATCCGTGTTCCATCCTCCAGAGCAAGCAGCAGCTGCTTCTTAAGGCCTAGCACTGCAGGACTGCTGAACATGCCCCTGGGCACCAGCTCACAGACAGGGCAACCTGCCTCCAGAGTGAGGGGAGCTGGGCAGTCCCTACAGAAACAGCACCTATTCCTTGTTTCCATGGAGTAAAGGGTGAGCTTCCAAAGCTCAGGTAGCACAGAAAATGTATGTTGGAGTCATTTCCTCCCAGTAAAGTGCTCCTTGGCTCTGAAGAGCACAGCTGTTGGGGCATTTTGGCCATGCCCAACCACAGCCTTCTAAAAGAAAGGGATTTGCCACCAAGGGTCTGAGGTTCCTTGCTGCTGCCAACTTCTCTTCTGCAGTTGTGTGCCCAACTGCACTCACCTGGTCACCTGGGGAGATGGGAACACCCTGTCCTTACTGAGCACCTGTGGCTGAGGTGGCTCAGCCAGCACCACACTGACTCCCCTACCTTCACCTACACCAAGCAGCCCTTCCTCTAACCTGCCCCAAGGGGCAAGATGCAGCCATCAGAGAGTTTACTGGCTCCACTCATCCCAGATTTCTGACAAGCCCCAGGGCTGTGCCATGAGAAGGTGTTGAACTGAAGAAGTGAAGCACAGTGTGAAGTCCTGTATATGCTGCATTGTCAAAGTTAGCAGTTTAGCTTCAGTTGCCTTTTGAAACTTATAATTCATGTTTATAGTGAATTTGAGTGGAAATAATTACCCAGGACAGGATTAACTTTGTCACATTTCTAGTTCTGTCTGTTCTAGCCTTTCCAGGAACCTCAGACTAGTGCAGTGGGAACCCTGCATTAGATTTTAAGACTTGTAAGGAATTAAAAATTACAAAGAATTTTCAAGAACCCACATTTACAGCAGATACTCATCTCAGTGCATTTCCTAAGAACTAGTTTACAGGTAACAGAGCCAGCCTGGGCAGCAGCATGGTAATATTGAAAGCTATTGCCAATCACACGCTTATCATGCACTGAATAAGATGATATAATCTTTGACATACATACAAGATTTAATAGCTACTCACTTGGTGTGGCCCAGCCAAGAAACATCACATTGGAACTGTAATTGCTTCTACCCTTATTAGCTACTAATCTATCAAGAGTGATCCATTGGCTCAGTCGCATTAGTGATTCCTGCATCCTGACTCTCCATCTCCTCAAGCTCCTCAACAGAATTTCCCTTTTGTGCTTTCGACCTCCTCGTGGCCACGGAATCCCCCCCGTTACCGTCGGCGGCCTCGGGGAAGGGCTGGGCTTTGGCAGCCGCCCCCGCTGCCTCTGCCCTCCTCTGGCACGGACCCGCCGCCTGCTCCGGCTGCTGGTCCCGCAGGTGCCTGTCCATGGAGGCCTGGATGGAAGAGACCATCTCCTGCAGCTTCTTCCTCTGCGCCTCGACCAGCGAGGGGTCGAGCTGCCGGCTGTCCCGCATGGTCACGACGCCCGGCGCCGTCCGGATCAGCTCGGTGCCGCCAGGAGCTGCTGCCAGCACTGCAGGGGCCGTCCGGACCAGCTCGGTGCCGCCAGGAGCCGCCGCCAGCACCGGAGGCTCCAGTTTAGCAGAAGGACTGAAGTCTGTTTCCGTGCTGTGCTTTCTCGAGAGTGGCGTTTCCCTGGCTCTTTGCTCGTGGTGTTGGCTGCCAGAGGCAGTTCCCAGGGAATGGCCCTTTCCCTGAAATGCAGTTATGTTATGGAGCTGCTCGGATTTCTTTTTCACCACTCCACCGCTCCCCAGCTTCAGCATCCCGTGGGAGGGACTCGCTTCCCTGCTTCTGGAAGTAGCTTCTGCTCGCACTTGACTTAAGGCCTCTTTAACCAGCTCTTCAACGTCAGGGCCGATGGGAAAGTGCCCGGCAGCATCCACGCACAGCTCCAGCCTGTCTTCTGCTGCATTGTACACGAAGTTTTTACCAGGCAGGTGTGGAAAAGTACAGTGCTTGCCATCGGCCAGACCTGTAAGGACAGAAAACGTCATCGTTCGGAGTTGGACTCCAAGGCATGCTCTGAATACACACTAATTATTGTACTGGAACTTACTGCAGCAAACATAGAAAATGAGAGACACTGAAACTTGCTGCTGTGGGAGAACAGCTTTGGCTTGTGAGGGTGTGACAGCAGTCACAGGGCACCCCAAAGAGGCTGCTGCCTCTGGTGGCAGCACAAGAGGAGTTAAAGAAATACTGGGCACTCAGTAACTGAGGGCTCATTCTGTTGCCTGGGCCAGAAACTCATGCAGTGGATTTATTAAGCAGCACACTAGAAAGATGAGTTGCTTATCCAGCAAGTGTTTTAAAGGATAACAGGAATAGGTTCTGTCATCTTCTCTTTGATTGAGCTTTCCAGGGAATAAAAAACAACAATCAGTTGACTTATTGAAGTTGTCTAGTTCCAGAAGTTAAAATGGAGATGTGTGGTTGTAGAGAAAGTTTCAGAGAAGAGAGGGAAGTTGAATGAAGGAGTCTTACTCACATTCTCTAGGCTTGGGCTTTCATATGAAGAAAATTTAAATGTACCATGGTAAATATAAATATGTTTATGCTTACAAGTGATCTGATACCAATCTACCATTTGAACAATCTGAAAACAGAGGAAGGAAGAAAACAAAACCAAAAACTACCTGTGGTTTTCTTCATTATGCTGTAGAATACTCCACCCTGCTGAAACAACTGAGGAAGCCCCTTGGCATAAGACCAGACATCTTCTCCTGTAAAAGCAAAGCACAGTCATCAAACAGTCCCATTTAACTCTGCAGACTGGCTGCAGGGGACCAGAGAAGCACCACTGTCCAGATTCCCTTTCACACAACACAACAAGGCCCGTGGGCAGAAAGGAATGGGGAGCAGGGCTCACAAAACCATCACCACTGACAGAAACACAACCACTGGGGCTGCTTTCATAAACACCTCGACTGGGACACAAAAAAAACCACAATTACAACTGGACTTTCCCAGCTCAGAGGAACCAGAGTGTGTGATTCAACTAAACAACATCTGAGGTTTGCCCATTTCTGCTGCTGGGTGGGTTTGCTGGTTGCTTTGGGCTTGTTTTCCAGGGCAGTAAGATCTTTATGGGTCACAAGTTAATTTGTTTGATTGTGTAGTTGGATTAAAAACTCCCTGAAGACACTGCCTTTACCAGAGATGATCCCTGCACTGTTCCTGCTCCAGAACACACCCCTCAGACCAGACCTCAGCCCTGCCACAGCAACCCAGGTGCCAGTGGAAGGCCAGGTCCATCACATCACACAGCACAGAGGACACACCAAAGTGCAGAAGAAATCAAAAGCTCAGCTGCCAAACAGAGGTGACAGGGGTCTGCAGCTGGCTTTAAAGCAAGCTGATTAATTGCAAGCAAATCCTGCTGTCAATACTTTTAATTTCAATCTGGCCACTTTGATTTCTTGTGTACTGACAAATGCATCAATGTGAAGAAGAGATTCACACTTGGCTTGCGGGTATCCAGAGTGCTTCAGCGTGAGAGGAATGAAATCTGTTAAAAAACATCATCTTTTAACTATGTGAATGCAAAATTATAATTTTAAATATAAATTCCCTATCGAATTCTGTATTTTGAGCTAAACAAAAAACAACAGAAGAAGATAAAGATTTATAAAATTCATGTGTAACAAGTTAAATGCTCCAGAAGTTGCAGTATCTGATTTCCCAGGGCTTCTTTTTAAATTATAATCAGAAAAATTAAAGAACGCTGTCTAAAATGTTAATATTAACTAGCTGAGGTGGGGAAAAGAACACTTCTAGTAACTGAAACATGAGAAAAGCATCAAACCAGCCTAGAGGAGAGCCTGTAGGAAAGAACAGCTTTTCAGCATGCAGAATGAAGAGCTCCAGATGCTTGGAGACAAACTTTCCCTGTGGACTCTGGGGAGGAAAACAAGAGCTGTGTGTGTCCCAGCAAGCTGCTTCAGCAGCACCCCCCTGCAGCCTGACCCACTGTGTCAGATGAACGTTGCCAGCAGCACAAAATCAGTGTGGCACAAGCTGACTCCACTCCCAGAACTCTGCAGCCCTGTTTTCAGACACACGGGAGCCTCCCTGAGAAGCACTGAGGGTTCTTGTCCCAAAAAAGCTGAATATACCCCCTGCAGGAACCACCACCCCAAGCTCCTAACAAAGTGCAAGGACAGAGGAAATTTTATCAGTGTTTGTTTCCTCATTTTAAAGCCCATTTGTAAATGTCAACTGTCTGGATTTTTTCCACTCTGTCTTTAAAGGAAAATGAAGCCCTGATGGGATAAGTGATTATATAAAACCAACAACTTCTTCAGTAGCCACATAAGTCATTACAACTGGTTGGTTTATCATTTGCTGCCACTTTTACTTCTATTAGTAATGCAAAATGGATGCAGTCAGAGGAGGGTAAATCCTATTCCAACCTGTGCTTTGAAAGCAGAATCTAACAGCAGCAATAGCCAAGGACAAAAACCCACCCCTGAATACACCATTGGCTCACAGTTTATGGAGAGGCACTTGTAAAAAACAAATCAATTAAATAAAAGGACACAAAAACCTCTGTTAGGCTTTTAAAATGAGCCACAGAAAGCACAGGCTCAGCAGTATATCCTGAAAACACTCGTTTAAGCTTCATCTCCGAATTAAGCCAGCTTTGAACCTGCACTTGCCCTGCACTTTGGAACTGGGATGAAGTGTCAGAGCGAGGAGTTGGCTGGTGATTCAGCTCCTTATCTTGCAAGAGACACCAGAGTTGAAACAATCAGGCTGGGAAAAAGAAACAAAGTTCTGCCTGATGAACTTCTGACACACCACTCTGATTACCTAATGGTTTCGTTTCTAAAGCATCACATGCTCCAGCCACACCAAATCCCTCCAGCAAAAGAGAAGGCTCCCACAAAAAAAACCCTGTAAACACTGCTATTCAACTGGTTCAGAGAGCTAAATGTGGCATAATTACTGCTCTGCTTCCAGCCACTAAGCAGCAGCAACTGGGAAATCTGATGATGCAAGTACACAAATGAAGGTCCGAGTTTCCCAAGTCCAAATAGGAAAATAAAAACCTGAGAAAAGTCCTTTTGTCTCCAATGACTTAGTCAGATTTATGCAACTGACAGTTTCCAGGCATAGCTCTGCGACCCCGTGTCCACCTTGGGGATTCAAATCTGTGTTGAGATTCTTCCAGTCCCTTCTCAGCTTACATTCTGAATGATGCTCCTGAAAAAGCCCAGCTCTTTACTTCAAATTAGCAGATGAGCTGAGGAGACAGCGTGTCCATTTCCTTAAACCAGCAGGGAGAAAGGCCAGGACTAAATCCTCCTACAAAGGGGAGAGCTTGGTCCTCAAGCTGCCAGTGAGCAGACACTCAGTGTCCCCTTCTCACCTCTGCTGTGAATTTATTTCCTGAAACTTGAGGGGGTGTAGGAAGAAAAGAGCATGCAGCTCACACACACACACACA
>VYZU01089662.1:0-22952 GCA_013401355.1 Ceyx cyanopectus
AACCAAAACAAACAAACAAGAAACCCCACTATTTCTGCACATCAGGACCATGCACAAATATGTATCTTCGTGGATTTAATACTTTAGCCTGTTTAAATGCAACATCTGTATAGTCTCTCAGCTAAATAACCAGAACACTGTAGTACCCCCTACAGGAAATAACGTCTGGCATGTGGTACAGCCAGTCTGAATTAGATGGCATACCTCCCTAGGCACATCAGATTTGAAGAGATTCTAACATTAGCTTTAGGGAAGACACCTATCACCAGAAAAAGATGTGAGATTTTTGTAGGTGTGTAAATACTGCACGTTTATCCTGTAAGCAACAGGTTTTCAGATCTGTTCTTAATAGTGATGTTTGAACCTGAGAACCATCTCAAGCAGCACAAGTTTCTTATATAAAATTAATACCAGATCAAGGAAATGTTTTCATTAAGCAATTGCTTCAAGACAGACTCAGGATGAAACACATTTACCAGGAACTGAGACCTATACAGGATACTGAATAGAGAGGAGGAGTTAGGAGTTTAACAGAAGTGTTCATGTTTTCTAATATATTAAATACTTTTATTGAAAAATTATCTATGCTGTTTGACACTTAGTTTGCAACATACCAATGTATATTTTTGCATACAGTGACTTTTCACAAATGAAAATAAATGAAACAAAGGGGAAAAAAAATAGGAAAGCAAAAGCTGGTATAAAAATTTAGTTTTGACGTGCCAGTGAAGTTCTACCAGAACAACTTTAGAAAAAGGTAAATCTCTTTAGTTCCTTGCCAGGAAATGTTCCCTGAAGATTTATTCCTTGTGACAGGAATCCAGAAAAAAAGATGGTGAAAAATCTTAAGTACATTTTTTAAGTGCTGAGCAAAGTATAAGTTCAAATGCATATTTATATAAAAATGCACAAAAATCAACATTCAGTCACATAACTATTTTTCTGTTCTTGCTGGATAAGACATAAGAAAGATAAACCATTGCTTCACAAGTTACACTTTAGACCACTCAGTTATAGAGGTTTCTGAATTGTGATAAACAAATTATAAATTACACATTCTGTCATTAGTAGAAAAAGTAGATTTTTCAAATGTAAACAGTAGCAACTGAAAAGAGTAAAGTTAAAGTGATTCTAACAGTATTTGGTAGCCCTTGTTTAAACAGCAGACAGTTATCCCATCAGTCAAAAAGACATTTTAAGGTTGTCCAGGTAACAGATATTTAGAATCTAAGTTAAAAATATGTGGGGTATGGGGGGGAGAGGAAACTTCCACTGTTTGGCAGGGACTCCCTGCGTGACCTGGGCTCTTGCCTTGTGGAACCCTTGTGGGTTCCAGCACAGTCTGTGAGGCTCTGCATATGAGAGGCACATGGTGGCAGTGGGGCTGGGGAATTGAAGATGTAAATTGGAGGAGGAAAAGGACTTATCTTTTCATAGTGCAGTCTAAATCACACCAAAACCTACTCATTTGGCTCCTTGAGTTCAGCTGAAGTTTGGTAATAAAGTTACAAAAATACATTAAATTAACCTGAATCTTAAATCCCAAAAAAAGGGTATGAAAAAGAGAAAGTCCTTAAAAACAAGAAAGAAACCACAAAGCTGCTGAAGAAATGGAAAGCCAGTGTTCTAGTCTACAATCAGCAACCAATCATCATCAATAGTCTACAGACTGTACTGTGGCTGTCGGGGGCCTTTATTTCAAAGGACTGACTACTTCTTTTTGAATCCACTTAGGTATTAGTGAGTTTTTATATAGTGAGTTTTAATACTTCGCCAGAGATCACATCTTTAATCTGACAGACAGTGTTAGCACAGACACAGCAGATAAAAGAACAAACTGTCAGTAATGGGTCTGGATTGATTCATGTTTTGGACTTTTCCCCAGATGTGAATGAATGTGAAATGCTGAGTGGAGTATGTGGCGAGGCCCTCTGTGAAAATGTTGATGGTTCTTTCCTGTGCCTGTGCTCTGATGAAAACCAGGAGTATGATCCAATGACCGGGCAGTGTCGCTTCCGTACCTCACCAGGTAAAATGTCAGCAGGTTTTTGATTGCTTGCTTTGACTTCATTGCATGTGTAACCAACGGAGAGAGAAAATGTGTTTAAATGCTGCTGTTGCTTGAACTGCAACAGAAACATTTCAAACGTTGTCGTCTTGAAAGTGTGTGCATGAGGAGTTTCTAGGATGGAATACGTTATCTGAATCTTTTGGAGTGAAAATATAGCTGAAACACATTCTAAATTTTATGCACCAGCAAACTGGCAGTAATAACAAAGAGATACAGCAGTTAAGAGTGAACAATCTTATTTGCTGTACTAGAACAATGAAATGTGATATGGAATTGTCTATGACCTGAGCGATTTTTTGTGTTGTGAGACTTCCTTCTGTTTAGATTTCACTTCATCTATAGTTAGCTGTGTCCTGAAAAAAATCTTCTCAGTGTATATCAGGAATTCTAGCCCATGTTGTCACATTCCAGTAACAACAACAACAACAAAAATGGTAGTTGTGCAAGGTTTGTCTTATTCACCTTCCCTCTGCCCTGCCATTCAGAAAACGCTTCAGAAGGAAGAAAAGATAAAGGTGGAAAGAACTGTAATTTATATTAGATGAAACTTTGCTGTTGTATATCTAGCAGCAACTACACAGAATCTTTCTTATAAGCTGTCAATAGAACAGTCATATCAACAACCTGATAGAATTATGTTCCTTTACCTTAGGTAGAGATATTCTTCATTTTCTAACAACAAAAAGACCTGAAACAACGATTTTAAAAAAAATAAAATCCATTTCCTATCATATTTTGTCAACATACCTATTTTGAAAGCAACCTATTTACTAAATGGTTAATAATGTGTGAGAGAGAAATTATAAGTTTGTAGACACAGACTGGTTGTGGTTTAAGAAAAAATAATGAAAGATTTGTGTCTCATTTGCTTTCCAAACATTCATGACGCCTTCTTAACTAAACCTCAGTCACAGCTGTGTAAACAACAGACTTTTCAGCTTCTGGACAGATAATGAGAGGAGAAACCAGCACATCATATGCAAAATGGGAATAAACATGACATGATAAGAATGTCTCCCCTTCTTTCCAGGTCAGCTTCTGGTGTTCTTTCTCTGGTAAACAGCTTGAAGACTGCCATGCTTTTTCTTCTCCTGAAGATTTGGCTCTGATTCTGTTAGGTGGCAAATGGCCAAGGAAAATGTATAATTTGGTGGCTAAAGTGCTGCTTCTCACCTTGGAATAACAGATTTGGTTCAGTTGTGTTTCTGTGACACGATAGTCTTAACATAGTTCCTATTGGATAGGAGCTGATACCACAAAACACCGCCACACTTTATGAAATTCAGCACGTTACAGAAAATTGTAATTATCTGATGAGGGGAGACCACAGGCTAAACTAACAAAACTGAAATTATCACTCAGCTGGGTGTTTCCCTTAATGTACGGCTTAGTTATATTGGCAAAACCAAAAAGGAAAGTTTGCCTTGTAGGTGGTAACATTGTACTGAATTTGAATAGAGATGTCTGCCAGCCCTTGAACCTCCTGAAGCAGAAACAGGCACTTTACTGAGAAAAATAGAAGTAAATCCAATTGTCTGTTTGGAATTCGAAGCAAAAAGATCTATTGCATACGTTCATACTATTGAAGTGCAATAATAGACAATCCATACTGACATTTTTAAACCTCTTTTTCTCAAAACATATCTAGTATTTGTATGCTCAGTAAAGTTGTCTTGCCCCAGCTTCTCAGGGAAATCTGGGTGGGCTGGTGTTGATTTAATTCCTTCAGCATTTGTTGCCTTGCAGCCACTATTTGTTAAGTGGATGGGACTAGAAGAAAATCCATCCTATAACTGGCATAAAAAGAGACAGAGGGAGACAGATGAGGTGGTCAAGTGATCTTGGCTCTTGCAGGTGTACCAATAATTGTAAGTGGGCTGGCCTTAAGCTCTCTTTCTTTACAAGAACTTCAGGGCAAAACAAAGGTCTTTTATACGTCACAGCTTCTTGGGTCTTAGAAATCTTGTAGGTTTTGATTCCTGCCTGGATACATGCATTACTTGAGAAATGTCTCATGCTTGACATACTGTGCGAGAGCCCAAGTAGAAAAGCATTACATTCCAAACAATGGAAAATCAGCCAACATGCAATCATTTTGAGTAGGGTTTTGTGAATTAAACTTTCGTTAAGTGCTAAGCATGAAGAATTTCCCAAGATAAAAGGGAAATAAACTAATAACCTCAAGATTTATCTGTCTTAAGTTCCTAAACAAAAAATTGGCTTTGATTAATAAATGTCAGCATTTGTCTTTTTAGAACTCAATTTATGGATGGCGTATGAAAAGTTCTTCATATCAATCAAGTGTGAATAACAATTTATGTGATAGTTCCCACTTCTGAGGCTTTAATGAAATTTTTTGTGGAAGTATGAGGTTGGATAGACAACAATTCTGCAAACATAGAAGCTTTAATTTCTCTTCAAACTCACTTATTGATGTACTTCAGGAGTTCTTTTCTTTAGAAAGGTCTTTGACTATTAACAGCTCTTTTTAATTCTGTCTGTGGGAGAGACTATTTTGCCTTCAGTTCTTATAAGTATTGTGAGAGGACCCACTCAGCAGCTAAAGGCAGAAAATTTGATTTCTTGGCTGGGTGCCTGTTTTAAAGCAAAGCACAGTCAGTTAACTTCAAATATGCATTTTACTCCTCCAGTTACTATTGCAAAAATTTTAAAGGGACATCTATTCACATACAGAACATGCTTTTTTCCCAGTGAAATTAAAAAGGGTTGGAAGTGTTCATTCTTTTGAAAATCGGGCCTTTTCACTTTGCTCCCTAGGTCCTTTATCTGTAATGAGGTTGTATTGTTTGCTCACCTCCTTGAAGAGCTTCCAGACTGATACACAAAAAGCACTGTGTCAGTGGCTGGGTGTGGTAGTGCAATAGCTCAGCTGAGAGCAGGTTGTTCCTACACTGCTTAAAAATGAAAGTAGTGCAAATGTGAAGAACCCCGTTGTGGCCAAGTTGAAGGACATATCTGAAAAAGTCGAAGGACATATCTGAAAAAGTCAAAAGAAGGTTATCAACTTCCATAATTCTTCCTAAAACCAAAAAAGTTAAATCAAAATTTATCACTTTCTTCCCTGCCTAATAGTGCTGCCACCTTGGTGAAGTTGTGGTACTGTGGCCATTCTGATTCTCCTGTAAAACCACTTAGTTTCACATGTCCCCTTAGGTGGTTTGTTTTCTTTTCTCCTTTAGAATTACCAATAGAGGCTGATCAACATGAGGATGGGAAGAAGGAGTGCTACTACAATCTGAATGATGCTAATTTCTGTGACAATGTGCTTACGTCCAATGTAACCAAACAAGAATGCTGCTGTACCTTGGGTGCTGGCTGGGGTGATAACTGTGAAATCTTCCCATGCCCTGTTTTTGGAACTGGTAAGAGGAGTTTTCTCTCCTTTTGCAGATTTTTGAAACCTTGTATTTACATAAAGAATAGCATGCTTTGCCTGCAGAGAAGGCTTGCCCATTCAATCCTATATTCTGTAGTATTCAGTCATGAGCTGCTTCATGGGAGGCTTCCACAGAGGAAAAGTTAATAGCAGCAGTTCATACCTGGTGTAAATCCACTGCAGTTGCCCTAGGGATAAAACCAGCCTGTTCTTGGTCTCCAGCTGATTTTAAACAAAGATGGATTCTCACAGAAGCTTTTTTTTCAGATATTAACATGTTAAATTTTTCCCACAAGCTGGAAAATGAAGGTTTTACAGCATTTTTGAGTCTGCAGATATTCTTTGTAATGTTTCTACAGTACTACAAGTTACTGATACATAATATGACATTAGTTTTATATTGATCTACTTAGTGAACAATTCAGTTAATCATGTTGTCTGCAGACCATTGTTTAACCTCTAAATATTAAATTAGAAAAACATAGCCATATGATATTTGTCACGAATATTGAAAACAGGACTTGAAACATAAACAATGATGGCTGAAATTCAGAATCCAACTGGAAAAAAAAAACCTCATAAGAGAAAACATGTGTAACTTTTTGAGATTAAACACCAAAGATTACTTTTCACACAAATGTATCATCATGTTTAATTCCTGTTTTAACTATACTTTGGAATCAGTGAAACTGAAACAAAATACATTCCAAAAAGAGCCTCTCCACTTGGATAGGTTTATTTGATTCTGTGTAGTCTCCAGGACACTTTAATTTCCCTCTGTAATCCACACCATGTTCTCCTGTTGCAGTCAATTAGTTTTTTTTCCTGTAAAAGGACTGAAGAATTTGGACAGGGTTTTGTATCTCAATTGGCATATGTCTAGATTGCAGCTTGCAGTATAGCTCAGAGAGGCCCATGCTAGCTTTAATTAAGATAATTTGGCTACTGGTATTGTTATAACTGCAGGGCATCATGAAACCCAGTAAGGTCTAGCTTCTCCTGCCAAGGAGTGAAAGAAATTAATTTGCATGGAGATGGAGGTCTGCAATGCTGTGGGTACCCTGGGTAGGTTTTTCAAAGCCAGCTCTGCAAAGGGAGAGCAGGGCAAAGTCAGGCTGTAGCATCAGCATCCCCTTTGAGCTGAAGGTGGGCACGAGTGCCTGGGGGAGTGCACAAGGCAAAACAGCGCCTCGTATTTTTCAAAATACCCTGAAACACACATGTAACACATAAGTGAGGAACTTTTTCTTAACAGCATAATTATTTTTCTTTTTTCTCTCTCCTAGCTGAATTTACTGACTTGTGTCCTGAAGGAAAAGGTTTCATTCCCTCTGGAGAATCATCTTACGGGCTTCTTGCTCAAAATTACAAAGGTCAGTACTGACTTGTATTAAGTTAAATTATTTCAGAAGTTCTGCTAGTTGATTGACTAGAAATGTGAGCCAGCAGTGTAAACTTACTAATTCAAGTTTTATTAGGTGACAAAACCAGCTTGTGATATAAAACATTACTGAAAATCATCGTTTGACAGATTGTTACGAATGTCAATTATACAGTCTCTGTAATAGTCTTGTTCAATTTCTGTGAAGTGCTTTACATTTAAGAGTAGGTGCTGAGACCACAAACCTCAAATACACATTTACATGTGAAATACAAAGCCATCTTAAATTTGTAAATAAATGTACAGGGTGTTGGGAAAGAGAAGAAAAACTGATTTTTAACATTAGACCTAACAGTGAATTAATATAAACATTGAAGTTTAGCAATTATATTTTCATTACATAATGTAGTAAACTCATAATTGAACAAAAAATTGTTCAAATTGGTGGGACTTGAAAGATTTTGTTGGGTTTTTTTCCTAACAACTGCTATGTTCACCTTTTTTAACTATCTTTCACTGAGTCAATTTTCTTGTGAAGTTAGTGAGTAGACCATGATTGAGTTCAGGTCTCTGTCCTACTAATTATTTTTGTTAGCAGATGTTTCTTTGCACCTTTAAAGTGCATGGGGCATGGAAAAGATGCTGTCAGTTATAAGGGCCTAATACCCAAATTCATTCAAACTAAAGTGCACATTTAAATAGGGTAGCTCACATAACACCTCCACTCTCTGGAGGGGTTTCTTTGTCCAGCTTGGAGTGAGGAACAAGTGCCATGGGATGAATCCAGACCTGAGACTGTTGGTAGCAGGGACTGGTGCTGGACAGATTGACAATTTCCTTCTAGACAAGTCAGAACATTGTCACAGAGCTCATCTAAAATGACCTAATTTTGTTCAGGGATTGTTTACATATGTTGTTTATCTTTGTAGTTCTAAAATTTCTGTGTGTCTTTGCAGAGTAGATTTGGGACATGCTGTGTATATAGTATCTCAAAGAAAATCTGCACTGGTTTTGTTGTGCTACCTCAGGGTTGATAATATCTATAGCTGCCATGAATATTGAAGTGGGGAAGTAGTTGATCTGAAACTGTATTCCACAAATTACTGCCTTAATAAGAATTTTCTGGTTTTAGTAAGTTTATTTTGTGATAGCCTTAGGAATGGCACTAAGGACAAAAAATAAATGGATAAGTACTTTTAGTAATGTGATCTTTCTCTGTTGCACTAATTCGTATGTTCCTGTTGGTTTTTTTTCCACAAGCTTCTGCTTTGTAGGATCAATTCCTATTTATTAATTGGAATTATGTGTCAAAAGTGAATATACTCAGCTAGCCTTCCTTGACTCTACTTCCCATTTTTCTCCAGACACAAATTCATGTTCCATGGGAAATATATAGATGTGTACATGAAATTTCTTATTAGCCTTTGCATTGTTCTTGCTGCTAAACAGTCAAACTTAAAATACTTAATGTTTGAAGTCACTTAGTGCCTGTAAAANTTCTCCTGTTGCAGTCAATTAGTTTTTTTTCCTGTAAAAGGACTGAAGAATTTGGACAGGGTTTTGTATCTCAATTGGCATATGTCTAGATTGCAGCTTGCAGTATAGCTCAGAGAGGCCCATGCTAGCTTTAATTAAGATAATTTGGCTACTGGTATTGTTATAACTGCAGGGCATCATGAAACCCAGTAAGGTCTAGCTTCTCCTGCCAAGGAGTGAAAGAAATTAATTTGCATGGAGATGGAGGTCTGCAATGCTGTGGGTACCCTGGGTAGGTTTTTCAAAGCCAGCTCTGCAAAGGGAGAGCAGGGCAAAGTCAGGCTGTAGCATCAGCATCCCCTTTGAGCTGAAGGTGGGCACGAGTGCCTGGGGGAGTGCACAAGGCAAAACAGCGCCTCGTATTTTTCAAAATACCCTGAAACACACATGTAACACATAAGTGAGGAACTTTTTCTTAACAGCATAATTATTTTTCTTTTTTCTCTCTCCTAGCTGAATTTACTGACTTGTGTCCTGAAGGAAAAGGTTTCATTCCCTCTGGAGAATCATCTTACGGGCTTCTTGCTCAAAATTACAAAGGTCAGTACTGACTTGTATTAAGTTAAATTATTTCAGAAGTTCTGCTAGTTGATTGACTAGAAATGTGAGCCAGCAGTGTAAACTTACTAATTCAAGTTTTATTAGGTGACAAAACCAGCTTGTGATATAAAACATTACTGAAAATCATCGTTTGACAGATTGTTACGAATGTCAATTATACAGTCTCTGTAATAGTCTTGTTCAATTTCTGTGAAGTGCTTTACATTTAAGAGTAGGTGCTGAGACCACAAACCTCAAATACACATTTACATGTGAAATACAAAGCCATCTTAAATTTGTAAATAAATGTACAGGGTGTTGGGAAAGAGAAGAAAAACTGATTTTTAACATTAGACCTAACAGTGAATTAATATAAACATTGAAGTTTAGCAATTATATTTTCATTACATAATGTAGTAAACTCATAATTGAACAAAAAATTGTTCAAATTGGTGGGACTTGAAAGATTTTGTTGGGTTTTTTTCCTAACAACTGCTATGTTCACCTTTTTTAACTATCTTTCACTGAGTCAATTTTCTTGTGAAGTTAGTGAGTAGACCATGATTGAGTTCAGGTCTCTGTCCTACTAATTATTTTTGTTAGCAGATGTTTCTTTGCACCTTTAAAGTGCATGGGGCATGGAAAAGATGCTGTCAGTTATAAGGGCCTAATACCCAAATTCATTCAAACTAAAGTGCACATTTAAATAGGGTAGCTCACATAACACCTCCACTCTCTGGAGGGGTTTCTTTGTCCAGCTTGGAGTGAGGAACAAGTGCCATGGGATGAATCCAGACCTGAGACTGTTGGTAGCAGGGACTGGTGCTGGACAGATTGACAATTTCCTTCTAGACAAGTCAGAACATTGTCACAGAGCTCATCTAAAATGACCTAATTTTGTTCAGGGATTGTTTACATATGTTGTTTATCTTTGTAGTTCTAAAATTTCTGTGTGTCTTTGCAGAGTAGATTTGGGACATGCTGTGTATATAGTATCTCAAAGAAAATCTGCACTGGTTTTGTTGTGCTACCTCAGGGTTGATAATATCTATAGCTGCCATGAATATTGAAGTGGGGAAGTAGTTGATCTGAAACTGTATTCCACAAATTACTGCCTTAATAAGAATTTTCTGGTTTTAGTAAGTTTATTTTGTGATAGCCTTAGGAATGGCACTAAGGACAAAAAATAAATGGATAAGTACTTTTAGTAATGTGATCTTTCTCTGTTGCACTAATTCGTATGTTCCTGTTGGTTTTTTTTCCACAAGCTTCTGCTTTGTAGGATCAATTCCTATTTATTAATTGGAATTATGTGTCAAAAGTGAATATACTCAGCTAGCCTTCCTTGACTCTACTTCCCATTTTTCTCCAGACACAAATTCATGTTCCATGGGAAATATATAGATGTGTACATGAAATTTCTTATTAGCCTTTGCATTGTTCTTGCTGCTAAACAGTCAAACTTAAAATACTTAATGTTTGAAGTCACTTAGTGCCTGTAAAACTAAATAGCTTTATAGCACTTGTATTTCTTCTGGGAAAAGTAAGCATTTGAATAATTCATTTTTAAAACTGCTGCACATCTGGAAACAAGTTTCAGGCTAAAATCTATGTTGCCTCAAAGTAAATTGGGAGTACATCTATAGAAGACAATGGATTTAGCAATTGGTATTGAGAGGTGAATCACCTACTTTATTTTTTGCTCTTTATTGCCATCCTTAATACCAGCCCAGCTTTAACAAACTAGGTCTAGCAAATGAAAAGTACATTGGAAAAAAAGGAAGGGAATGGAATTCCAACAGAAATAAATAAATGCAAGAGTGGTGGGAGGTGTGAAAATAGTGTACAAATATGAAAAGCTATATGTGAGCTGGCATATATTTTCCATGAAACCTCCCTGAAAACATTTAGCCTCATTTGAAAGTGTGGCAGATCTTCTTTGTCAGATTTCACTGTTGCTGCTGTATATTTAGCAACAGATACAATTGTTCCTACATGGTGGGAAGTTTCCACAGAAGTTGTGCTTATACCTTTGAAAACTGAAAGCATAAGCAGTGCAGATATGAAGATTCCCTGCCATGCATATCAGAGTCACCTAACTGTATGGAGAGAGTACAGCAGACAAAAAGGCCATCCATAACTGCTTAGTTTTGTAATTAGCTGATGTGCTTATATCAAATCCATGGTGGAAATCCCTCGGGTAAAGCAAATTATACTGGAAAATACAAGCCATATTCTTCATCTGTTTGCCTTGGAGCTAAGAGCAATGTGATACCAAAGGAAAGAAAGGTACAAATGACTCCAGTCTCTGTGTGCCACAGGATTTACTCTGACAAGGGAAAGGGAAAGTCATAGTCCATCAGTTTTCCCTTTCCCCTTCTGGCTATAAGCACACCACACCATAGCCTCCTCCACACTACTTGTTTTGTTGTTTAATTTGTTACTGTGGATACCTGTGCTCCTGGGGCCCTTTGTTTAAAATGAGGCCTGCTTCAACAGAGAAGTGTGTAGGCTTTACCTCATCTTGCTCCTCTGTGTGGCCTCATCATTATGATAAAAGGGCCTTTAATGTTTTCTCCCCAGATGCTGACGAATGTCAACTCTTTGGACAAGAAATCTGTAAAAATGGCTTCTGTTTGAATACACAGCCAGGTTACGAGTGCTACTGCAAGCAAGGCACATACTATGACCCTGTGAAGCTCCAGTGCTTTGGTAAGTTTATTGCAAGTGGTTTTGTCACTACAGTGGTTTGCAGATGGGCAACACAAGCAGACTCCTATGGCAGGATTCCCATCAGAACTGCAATATTCCCACCAAGGGGAAGAACACTGGGCCTCCAAACTCATGTAGCAGCTTTTTAAGAGTCATTGGGTCACTTTCCCTTCCTTTCTGCTTGGCTGGGCATTTGCTACCAGAAGTTTGCATCTCCAGAACAGTCCCTTTTGCTCCTTTGAGTGAGTAGTCTAGAGCTGGTACCAGCCTTTATGCAGGCAGCACAAAGTGATCAGCTTCCTCATGTACACACTGCTGCTTCACTCTGCCAAGGTACAGTCCAGCCTTCTGTTCTTTGTATATGTGCTGAGCAGTGAAGGCCTGTGTGATGAAGCTTACCATTGATTGGCAAGTGTTCTGGTTTTACTATAATAAATCAAGTTAATGCATATTTTTTAATTTTTTTTTTTTTCAAAGACAGGTATTTACCACAAGGAGTTAATATACAGTGTGAAATTACAGTTCAGGTCATTGATAATCCCATTTTTGTCTGTACAACCTTGTAGTCCTTTAGTTCTGGTATTCAACTGAAAATTACTCTCAACCATAACCCTGGCTTTTGCTTTGTAAGCAGAAAACCGTGTATAATGCACAGAATAGCATAATGAAAGGAAGTCATTTTTGCAACTGCAGTAAGAGAGCCTTTCACCTTGGGATTCTGTGATTGTTCTTTACAAAGAGTGGGGTTTTTGATAATTTAATGTAATTTATTTGAAGTAAAATGGCCTGCCCCTTCCCTTTGAGCTTAATATCTGCTCTTCCTCTCCCAAGGCAAGCTGAGAAATATAACAACATGGCTAGGTAAGGTGATCCCTTCTCCTGACCAGCTCATGAAGAATCTCAGAGTATTCCCACCTCTAATGCCTGCTAGTGCTGTCCTAAGGGGATAGGAATGTGGGAAGCAGCTGCAGCTGTGCTGGATGCAGAGTAGGCCTGGCACTCCAACCCCACCAGCAAACTTCCCTACCCAGATGCTACTCCCTAGTACTTGAGGATTAGAGGTCAGCACAGTGCTGATCTGTCTGTCCTTCCCCGTGGGCACGGGCAAGATTTTACTGCCAGCAATTGGTATTTGTGGTAATTAACAGAAAGCACGCAAGGAAACCTGCTCCTAATATAGGAAAATATAAACATGGATTAAGACAACTGCTTTGTGCTGGCTCTCCTTGATACATTTCCTTCCTTTTTAAAGACACAGATGAATGTCAGGACCCAAACAGCTGTATTGATGGCCAGTGCATTAACACAGAAGGATCCTACAACTGTTTCTGTACACACCCAATGGTTCTGGACGCAACAGAAAAGCGATGCATCAGACCTGCAGATTCAAGTGGTATGATCTATTATACATATTACTGAAGTGAGTACACCTCTCTGAGGTATAGATAAAATGACTACAGACCCCAGTAAACTTAGACTAGGTCACAATTGGATGAGCCTGCTCTGGTGGAGGATTTCCAAAGGCAGTGCTTGGACCATCAGCTGTTGATCCAGAAGGCGTTGTGATGTCAGACTCCACAGGGCTCCACTTTGCCAATTCAGACAGGAGATTGCTGGACATATTAATGATATTAGGCTTGGTCTGGAGAGTCTTCAACCCCCCTGATTCACCAGCTCTGCATCTGCCTTGTCCAGCCTTGTGGGTAACAAGGCACAGCCTGCTTGCTGTCTTACTAAGGCTGGGGTTTGACTGTGGACTAACTCTGGAGATTCAGTTCAGAGTGCATGACTGCTTCTGAAAAAGCAAGGAATAAAAACAGGAATAACAAGATAAAGGAGGAAATAGCTGAAATGATTTATTTTTTTTTAATTTATTAATATTGAGGGTACATCAAACTTACATTTTCAAGCTGTGGGCTGCAGTATCACTGTTTTTTTATGTTCTTTTAATATCGGCAGACACTGATCTCAGAAAATATGTTAGATATTACCAGATTCTTAGAAACAGTTCAAAAATCTGGAGCATTATGCATTCTGAACAGCTTTGTCAATGCCACACACATCTTTGCAAGAAATGTTACAATGGTTTTGATTAATATTGGCACTGT
The DNA here is from genome assembly GCA_013401355.1 of Ceyx cyanopectus. Classification (NCBI taxonomy): domain Eukaryota; kingdom Metazoa; phylum Chordata; class Aves; order Coraciiformes; family Alcedinidae; genus Ceyx; species Ceyx cyanopectus. Next base: position 13,746 of record VYZU01089662.1, read on the forward strand.
ACAGTCATAAATCCAGAATTCTGGTCCCTGAAACTTGCAATGAATTTTCCTATGATGCTTCTATGAAAGGAAATGGAAATACAGACTGAATGCCCGCTTTAGTCACACCAAATTATACGACTGATACTTTTTGAGAAGTAATGTGTTCATCCTCTTGCCTGAAACTATGAAAGAAGCACAGCATTTCTATTGTTCAATCCTCAGTTAAACAAACCAAGAGCAGGATTGTCCTTTGGGTTCATCTAGGATGTGAACGGAATGCAAGGCACCCCAGAGTCTTCAGTCATGCAGCACTGGGGCTGACACAGCAATGATCATCTCACCCAGTACAAAGCACTCAAGCCTTTTGTCACTACTGGCAATGTCCTCCTCAATGGCGAGGATCAGGGTGCAGGCTGGTTCCTTTGCTCACAGCAGAATCTGGAGTAGGTTGCAGAAACCCACTGCCCTTCTTCACTGCATGTTCTGACAAGTTCTTAGTAGAATAGGTATCTAAATGCTGATCACCTTTGCACTTTAAGAACTCACCATTTAACTTTTGATCTAGGCTTCAATTCTGTGCTTGACTATGCACCAGTGCATCATATAAAAAGACATGCACAGNATGAAAGGAAGTCATTTTTGCAACTGCAGTAAGAGAGCCTTTCACCTTGGGATTCTGTGATTGTTCTTTACAAAGAGTGGGGTTTTTGATAATTTAATGTAATTTATTTGAAGTAAAATGGCCTGCCCCTTCCCTTTGAGCTTAATATCTGCTCTTCCTCTCCCAAGGCAAGCTGAGAAATATAACAACATGGCTAGGTAAGGTGATCCCTTCTCCTGACCAGCTCATGAAGAATCTCAGAGTATTCCCACCTCTAATGCCTGCTAGTGCTGTCCTAAGGGGATAGGAATGTGGGAAGCAGCTGCAGCTGTGCTGGATGCAGAGTAGGCCTGGCACTCCAACCCCACCAGCAAACTTCCCTACCCAGATGCTACTCCCTAGTACTTGAGGATTAGAGGTCAGCACAGTGCTGATCTGTCTGTCCTTCCCCGTGGGCACGGGCAAGATTTTACTGCCAGCAATTGGTATTTGTGGTAATTAACAGAAAGCACGCAAGGAAACCTGCTCCTAATATAGGAAAATATAAACATGGATTAAGACAACTGCTTTGTGCTGGCTCTCCTTGATACATTTCCTTCCTTTTTAAAGACACAGATGAATGTCAGGACCCAAACAGCTGTATTGATGGCCAGTGCATTAACACAGAAGGATCCTACAACTGTTTCTGTACACACCCAATGGTTCTGGACGCAACAGAAAAGCGATGCATCAGACCTGCAGATTCAAGTGGTATGATCTATTATACATATTACTGAAGTGAGTACACCTCTCTGAGGTATAGATAAAATGACTACAGACCCCAGTAAACTTAGACTAGGTCACAATTGGATGAGCCTGCTCTGGTGGAGGATTTCCAAAGGCAGTGCTTGGACCATCAGCTGTTGATCCAGAAGGCGTTGTGATGTCAGACTCCACAGGGCTCCACTTTGCCAATTCAGACAGGAGATTGCTGGACATATTAATGATATTAGGCTTGGTCTGGAGAGTCTTCAACCCCCCTGATTCACCAGCTCTGCATCTGCCTTGTCCAGCCTTGTGGGTAACAAGGCACAGCCTGCTTGCTGTCTTACTAAGGCTGGGGTTTGACTGTGGACTAACTCTGGAGATTCAGTTCAGAGTGCATGACTGCTTCTGAAAAAGCAAGGAATAAAAACAGGAATAACAAGATAAAGGAGGAAATAGCTGAAATGATTTATTTTTTTTTAATTTATTAATATTGAGGGTACATCAAACTTACATTTTCAAGCTGTGGGCTGCAGTATCACTGTTTTTTTATGTTCTTTTAATATCGGCAGACACTGATCTCAGAAAATATGTTAGATATTACCAGATTCTTAGAAACAGTTCAAAAATCTGGAGCATTATGCATTCTGAACAGCTTTGTCAATGCCACACACATCTTTGCAAGAAATGTTACAATGGTTTTGATTAATATTGGCACTGTACAGTCATAAATCCAGAATTCTGGTCCCTGAAACTTGCAATGAATTTTCCTATGATGCTTCTATGAAAGGAAATGGAAATACAGACTGAATGCCCGCTTTAGTCACACCAAATTATACGACTGATACTTTTTGAGAAGTAATGTGTTCATCCTCTTGCCTGAAACTATGAAAGAAGCACAGCATTTCTATTGTTCAATCCTCAGTTAAACAAACCAAGAGCAGGATTGTCCTTTGGGTTCATCTAGGATGTGAACGGAATGCAAGGCACCCCAGAGTCTTCAGTCATGCAGCACTGGGGCTGACACAGCAATGATCATCTCACCCAGTACAAAGCACTCAAGCCTTTTGTCACTACTGGCAATGTCCTCCTCAATGGCGAGGATCAGGGTGCAGGCTGGTTCCTTTGCTCACAGCAGAATCTGGAGTAGGTTGCAGAAACCCACTGCCCTTCTTCACTGCATGTTCTGACAAGTTCTTAGTAGAATAGGTATCTAAATGCTGATCACCTTTGCACTTTAAGAACTCACCATTTAACTTTTGATCTAGGCTTCAATTCTGTGCTTGACTATGCACCAGTGCATCATATAAAAAGACATGCACAGACAAAAAAGAACCTTGGTTTGTGACACTTCTCACTCTATGTTGGAACAAAATTAGAACCTTGCAGACATTTTTACAAAACAATTGTGCTGAGGTTTCTACATTCCAAGGGGAAGATTAAGTTTACAGTTCCTCTCCCTCCGATCACCAGTGATCATAGATTGCTAGGACAAGGAATTTTTTCCTACTGAGATAGTTTGCCTCTGAAATATTCCAGCTTTGACAAAAATACATGTTTTTGTTAATGTTCATAAGAATGTGACAGTAGTTCACAGCAGTATTCTGTCTCTAACAATAGCTGTAAGTGGATGATTAGGGACCAGAAGACCTGATAAACAATACTTCTCTCCAGCATTCTCCCAGCCTCCAGCTATATTCAGCTCAGGGGATTTCCTGAGCCTGATGTAGTTTGTCCATTTAGTTAGCAGGACTCTCTTCCAAGTATTTGTCCAGTCTCCCATTGAGCCCATGTAACATTTCAGTTCAGCTNAGTACACCTCTCTGAGGTATAGATAAAATGACTACAGACCCCAGTAAACTTAGACTAGGTCACAATTGGATGAGCCTGCTCTGGTGGAGGATTTCCAAAGGCAGTGCTTGGACCATCAGCTGTTGATCCAGAAGGCGTTGTGATGTCAGACTCCACAGGGCTCCACTTTGCCAATTCAGACAGGAGATTGCTGGACATATTAATGATATTAGGCTTGGTCTGGAGAGTCTTCAACCCCCCTGATTCACCAGCTCTGCATCTGCCTTGTCCAGCCTTGTGGGTAACAAGGCACAGCCTGCTTGCTGTCTTACTAAGGCTGGGGTTTGACTGTGGACTAACTCTGGAGATTCAGTTCAGAGTGCATGACTGCTTCTGAAAAAGCAAGGAATAAAAACAGGAATAACAAGATAAAGGAGGAAATAGCTGAAATGATTTATTTTTTTTTAATTTATTAATATTGAGGGTACATCAAACTTACATTTTCAAGCTGTGGGCTGCAGTATCACTGTTTTTTTATGTTCTTTTAATATCGGCAGACACTGATCTCAGAAAATATGTTAGATATTACCAGATTCTTAGAAACAGTTCAAAAATCTGGAGCATTATGCATTCTGAACAGCTTTGTCAATGCCACACACATCTTTGCAAGAAATGTTACAATGGTTTTGATTAATATTGGCACTGTACAGTCATAAATCCAGAATTCTGGTCCCTGAAACTTGCAATGAATTTTCCTATGATGCTTCTATGAAAGGAAATGGAAATACAGACTGAATGCCCGCTTTAGTCACACCAAATTATACGACTGATACTTTTTGAGAAGTAATGTGTTCATCCTCTTGCCTGAAACTATGAAAGAAGCACAGCATTTCTATTGTTCAATCCTCAGTTAAACAAACCAAGAGCAGGATTGTCCTTTGGGTTCATCTAGGATGTGAACGGAATGCAAGGCACCCCAGAGTCTTCAGTCATGCAGCACTGGGGCTGACACAGCAATGATCATCTCACCCAGTACAAAGCACTCAAGCCTTTTGTCACTACTGGCAATGTCCTCCTCAATGGCGAGGATCAGGGTGCAGGCTGGTTCCTTTGCTCACAGCAGAATCTGGAGTAGGTTGCAGAAACCCACTGCCCTTCTTCACTGCATGTTCTGACAAGTTCTTAGTAGAATAGGTATCTAAATGCTGATCACCTTTGCACTTTAAGAACTCACCATTTAACTTTTGATCTAGGCTTCAATTCTGTGCTTGACTATGCACCAGTGCATCATATAAAAAGACATGCACAGACAAAAAAGAACCTTGGTTTGTGACACTTCTCACTCTATGTTGGAACAAAATTAGAACCTTGCAGACATTTTTACAAAACAATTGTGCTGAGGTTTCTACATTCCAAGGGGAAGATTAAGTTTACAGTTCCTCTCCCTCCGATCACCAGTGATCATAGATTGCTAGGACAAGGAATTTTTTCCTACTGAGATAGTTTGCCTCTGAAATATTCCAGCTTTGACAAAAATACATGTTTTTGTTAATGTTCATAAGAATGTGACAGTAGTTCACAGCAGTATTCTGTCTCTAACAATAGCTGTAAGTGGATGATTAGGGACCAGAAGACCTGATAAACAATACTTCTCTCCAGCATTCTCCCAGCCTCCAGCTATATTCAGCTCAGGGGATTTCCTGAGCCTGATGTAGTTTGTCCATTTAGTTAGCAGGACTCTCTTCCAAGTATTTGTCCAGTCTCCCATTGAGCCCATGTAACATTTCAGTTCAGCTCTGCCCTAGCTGTAAAAGCTCTTTCAGATGCCATTGATGGCGACAGAAGAAAAGCAAAACAACAGCTTTTAAAGATTAAGTCCATAGATGGAGTTCCCCAAATATTAATCTCTGTTCTAACACTGGGTTTTGTCAACCTCTGTTAACTTCCATGAGAGCAGAGTTGAGTCAGTGTTAAGCGTTCAGCAATGACTGCTGATTTAAGAAGTTTTATTTCTTGGGCATCCAACCCAATGTGCTTTTAAATTGATCTAATAGTGCCAAATCAGAACTTCTAAGATTTTTGCAAAGCTGAATAATTGAGGGATGAGGCACCTCAGGCACTTAAAAATGGTCATGACTTCTAAAATTAAATTGTATCCAGCAAACTCTCTAAAGCTAGGTTTTCTAATCTATATTTAGAAAAGTCTGCATTGTGCCAGTCTCTTTCTTAAATAACAGTGCTGTGATGGTGATGATCTAATACTGTCTTCTCCATTAGAACAAACTGAAGAAACTGAGGTCTACCAGGATCTTTGCTGGCAGCATCTAAGTGATGATTTTGTTTGTAGTCGACCTCTGGTTGGAAAGCAGACTACATACACGGAGTGCTGTTGCCTGTATGGGGAAGCCTGGGGCATGCAGTGTGCACTGTGTCCTATGAAAGAGTCAGGTAAGGAAATGTCAATCTTGGAATGAAAACTGAAATACTTAATCAGTTTAATAAGAAAGAACAAAAGCTAATGAAATTTTTTCTAATTAAGGGGAAATCATTACAGTCTACATTTTGAAAATGTGGCTGTTTTAATCTTGGCACTTAGAGGACCCAATTCCTTTAGGTGGAGCTATCAGTGATTGAAAAATGTAGAACCTTGGTGGAAACAGGAGGGTATTTTAAGGGTAGCAGAGTTTATTAATGTGACTGACAAATTAAAAGCTGACTGTGAAAATACAGGTTCAGTCCATGCGTACCTGCACCAGTGATACTCAAGGGATTGCATAACTGTTTTGGATTTTTTTTGTTGCTGGTATTAAGATGCCTTTTTCAGTGTGATATTATGCCAAACTAGCTGTGATTAGATGTGTTTGCTTGGTAAGGATCTGGTAAGTTGTGGTTTAGAAACACGCTACCTATCAGATATTGTGATGTTATTTTATGGCTATCTGCTCAGATATTATGAAATGTATAGATTAGCAACTTAAGATCAATAAGGGAACTGGCATACCAATAAGGACTGGAGAATTTCCAGGGAATATAACTTAATGCTAAAGAAAGCTGACTGCAGTGCTTTTAAAAGACTGTATTTTGTTTAGTTATTTAAAAATTAGACATTATTTCAAGATACTTCAGGCAGAAACTGCTTCTCTTGGTGACTACCAAAGCATATGGATAGAGAAGTGTTGTCATTGACAGACAGATTTATTTTGGGGGCCTGGAGAAGAGACCAGTGGAAGCAGCTTTGCATATGTGTCATGCAGTACCTGAGATACATCAGCTCTGGTCTATAGAGTCTGGTACCATACTAATTTCTTCCACTATATACAAGGCCTAGTTGGGATGCATCTTTCTTACTTCCAATGTGTCATTCAGTAATACAGTCATTTCCAAATAGAAATACCAAGCTACAGGAGTAAAGCATTTTATTCTGATCATACCTGGATTTTTACTTGGGCCTATGTTACTCTCTAGCTACTCTTGTGGCTAAAGCAGTAAATGTTTTACTTGTAGCAAGAACTCTGGAGTTAAAACTACATAGAGAAGCTCAATGAAGCATTAATGTGGTTGGTTGTGTCTGCTTGGGTTTATGTTTTAATAATTTACTTGCAAGGTCCCTGAACCTGTTCTTATAGACCTTTACTTGTTTGAGTTTGCTTTGGAAGTACAGCAACTAAAAAAAGCACCTGATTTTAATGATGTTGGCTGGAATACCTTCTGGCTGATGCTTACCCCAGAAACAGACTGAAGAAGAAAAACAGAGCATGACAGCAGCTTGATTTATAAGATACAGAAATTTCTGAAATGTCTTCGTTAGAACAAATCTTATAGGAAGACATTACCAGGAATTGAATTGCTACACCTGACAGAATAACAATTGCAATGGAATAAAATGTAGCAGTAAAAAAAATAAAATAAAATAAAATTTTAAAAACCAAAACCAACCAAAAAACCAGTGCAATAGCTAATAATTGTTGCAAAGACCTGAAGCTCCTCAGGTGCAAAGATAGAGTAGAATAAAGGAGTTTTTCTTCCTACAAAGTTAATTCCATTGTGGCAGAGACCCATCTGTGTCATGCAAGCTTGCAATCCTGAGAGAAGGAAGGAGAGCAGTTTCTGGTAGAGAGACCTCAAGTAGGTATGTGACTTACTTCTGAAGATTTCTAGCTAGTTATGTTTAAAACAAAATAAATCAGGTAAGGAACAGAGGAGAACTAGCAGGGTCGTCAGGGAAAGGAGAACCTGCTTTACAGAGGAAGATGAAAAAAACTAAACTGCAGAACAAATGCTGTAAACATTTCCCACAAGCTTTTAAATTGAACAACACTGCTGATATGAGGAAGAATTTGGAACAAGTTCAGTCTGAACATATTTAAACATGAAATTAGATGGATTTTGGATCATTAGGACCACAGGATTCTGGAGCAGCAATCCTGTGACAAGAGTGGGGTGCAGATCCCAACTAGCTCTATGAAGAAGCTTGATAAATTCATTTTGAAAATGACATGAAAGTTCCTGATGTCAGACATGCTCAGTGTCACTTGGATGACCCTCAGTCAAAGCTGAAGAGCATTATCTTGGATCATAAAATCTTTCTCCCTCCAGACATAAGAGAATTNAAATAAAATATAAAAATAAAAACATATTGAATTATTATGTCTGAACAAACATACAGTATTACATTTCTTAGTGGAGGTGGCTTATGCTTATGTGTCCTCACACACGTGTGCACGTGCACACACACACACACACACACACACACACAAACCTGGAGACCTTTCTCTGTTTTCAGGAACATTTACCAAGAAGAAATTAAAGTTGACTGAACTGAATAAGTGACTCATTTGATATGTCTTCAGTTTGTAGCACTTGAAGTGATACCATTGGCTGCAGAGAGTGCTTTCACACCTCTGGGCCAGGAGGTCATGGGTTCAAGTCCTGGCTGGGGAACCTGGAATTTTTCCATTTTTAAATATTTCTATATTGTGTTGGCCAGATATACTACTGAAGGTGTTTGCTTCTTGCCCAAGTTAGGGACATTCTGAAGATTTATAATATATGTAAAAGAAGATCTGGGGATGCAAAAAGCATTATAAAGGGAAGATTTTCACCATTAAATGAGTTGCATCATNGTGCAATAGCTAATAATTGTTGCAAAGACCTGAAGCTCCTCAGGTGCAAAGATAGAGTAGAATAAAGGAGTTTTTCTTCCTACAAAGTTAATTCCATTGTGGCAGAGACCCATCTGTGTCATGCAAGCTTGCAATCCTGAGAGAAGGAAGGAGAGCAGTTTCTGGTAGAGAGACCTCAAGTAGGTATGTGACTTACTTCTGAAGATTTCTAGCTAGTTATGTTTAAAACAAAATAAATCAGGTAAGGAACAGAGGAGAACTAGCAGGGTCGTCAGGGAAAGGAGAACCTGCTTTACAGAGGAAGATGAAAAAAACTAAACTGCAGAACAAATGCTGTAAACATTTCCCACAAGCTTTTAAATTGAACAACACTGCTGATATGAGGAAGAATTTGGAACAAGTTCAGTCTGAACATATTTAAACATGAAATTAGATGGATTTTGGATCATTAGGACCACAGGATTCTGGAGCAGCAATCCTGTGACAAGAGTGGGGTGCAGATCCCAACTAGCTCTATGAAGAAGCTTGATAAATTCATTTTGAAAATGACATGAAAGTTCCTGATGTCAGACATGCTCAGTGTCACTTGGATGACCCTCAGTCAAAGCTGAAGAGCATTATCTTGGATCATAAAATCTTTCTCCCTCCAGACATAAGAGAATTTTTATGTGAAGTTTAATATGCATTAAAAAGCATCTGCTTTAACTGAAACTATGAGGCATACTTTGATCCCAAATACTTTAAATCACCCTTACAGATTGGAACATAGTTTAAAAAAATAAAAACATATTGAATTATTATGTCTGAACAAACATACAGTATTACATTTCTTAGTGGAGGTGGCTTATGCTTATGTGTCCTCACACACGTGTGCACGTGCACACACACACACACACACACACACACAAACATGGAGAGCTTTCTCTCTTTTGAGGAACATATACTGAAAAGAAAATATAGTTGACT
>VYZU01089664.1:0-12596 GCA_013401355.1 Ceyx cyanopectus
TATTATATATAATATATAAAAATTAAAATAATTAGTAATGTGATTATATTTTTTTTCCAGATATACAAACTTTCCTCACAGTCTAATGTTTAGCCCACAGTCAAAAAAATTTTTTGTGATATAGGCCTGGTGACCACTCTCTTTCTGACTTCACCACGTTGTACAACAGATTCCTGGTCCCTGCCAGAGCTGCAAGGGTCCAAACGAGCCAGTCAACCCAACCTCTACTTTCCTACATCACTTTTCATCCCTCTCTCCATATAAACTCATGTCAATACAAATCTTGGTCCTGCCTGTTTGAAAGCAGCTCTTGCCACCTAATATTCTATAAATGTCTGTGATTTCAGTCTCAGAAACTGCTCAGAGTCAAAGCCAGCTCTTTCCTGACTGCTTCGCCCTGCAGTTTGATCTACATTGCCTTCTGTGGTTCGTCTGCAAGGTAAATGTTATTGTTAGAGCCAGACTGGGGCACTTGTGCAGCCTTCTCAGCTTGTTGGTGCTTTGATGCTAACATTTCAAATTGGCATTATCTGGCTGCACCTCTCTCTTTCTCCTTGTCACTCTGCTGGAGTGGGCTGCTTGGAGCTCGCCCAAGCACTCTGATAAGCTATCTGGAGATGTGTTTTGCAAGGTAACACGTAGCTGACACGCTCTGCTGAGACAATTACCTATTGTACACTGCAGCAAATTATGAAACTGCAAGGTGTCTTGCCTTGGGTGCCCACAAAGCAAGAGGTGGGACAGACTTGGTCAAAGCAGCAATTAAAATATCACCAGCAAAAAAACAAATAAGGCAAAAATAAATAAATACTGTGTTCTAAGAAACAGAGAGTGTTCTATTCTTTCTTTTTCTTTCTTTCTTCTCTCTCTTTCCCACTCCCCATTGCTGGAACTGCCTCATCTCTCCTTCAGAAGCACAGGGTCCATGTTCCATCTCAGTCCCTGCTCCACACTCCCTTTTCCCTTTGGTTCAATAACCCATCCTTAACACCAATATTTCACATCCACGAATCCCTGCTCCTTTCTCAAGTTCCCAAGCACTGGCAGAGAACTGGAATCCTGTTTCTAGCGAGTGGGGGACCATGAATCTCGGGCTCAGGCCAGGGAAGACAGCCAGCAAACAGTCTCAGAGGAAGAGCTATTGTTGCTGGGAAATGCCTCCTTTTTCTCTCTCCAGTCGTCCCTCCTGGCTTTGGCAGCAGCAACAGGAACCAAATGAACAAAGATGAAGTGGGGATTTTCTGATTGTCCTGGAAAGGCACATTTTTCTTTCTTCTGGTGTATAGAGCAGGCAGATTGCCATCCCCCGTTGGCTGCAGCGTTTTTGTGCATCCTGCCTCACTCTGGGATTTCATGCAGTTCTTTATCTTCCTTAGATCATTCCCTGCAGCCTGTACCCCTCACAGTATTTCATACTTATTCCCTTTTGACATCATGCCTTGCCAGTGCCCTTAATCTTCCAGAGCTCTTCTCTGTGCCCCATAATTGGTGATATTGCAATCCCAGAGCATCTTTTACAAAAATCAGAGGAAAGCAGGATGCCAGGAAACCTCTGCATTTCCTAGAAACCAGCAGGAGAACACATGCATACTAACAGTGACACCCCTGCAAGAATAATCTCTGCATGTGTTTTGAAGGACTGTGGCAGCCTGACACTTGGCCTTGAAGGTGAAGGATATAATGGGAGTGGAAAGGCAAGATTTTGTTTACAGTGACTAATAAATTGTCAGTGCTTCACAACACTAGGTTTACTTTTGGTGACCTCTGGAGAGGTTATCACCCCCTCTTGAAGAGACCTTGGCATAGAACATGACTCAAGAAGTGTTATTACTGGCTTTTCATTGCATAGCTCTTTCTCTACTAGTTGTCTTTTCTGTCTTTGAATGATCATCTCTCATAGATACTGATGTTCATAATGATAGCATGCTATTTGGAAATCTTATTGCAGGTAATGACTTTGAGCATAACATCTAAAACCAAACTGAAGCATGGGCAAGATTCTGACAGTGATTTTTAAAAGTAGTGTTTTCCTTTCTTATAAATAAATTAGTGCAACAACTGGGAAACAGAAAAAATGAAAACAATAAATATAAATGTATTTTCAAGAGTCACTTTATTTTCTTAAAAAGAAAAATAAATCAGAGTTAATTTTAAAGTTATTCTACAAAATACCATCAGCTAAAAGGCATTTTTCAGATGTTGTAAATATTTGGATTAGGTATTTCAATAAAAAGCTCTCAAGCAATGCTTTGAAAAGCAATATTTATTTTTTTTCTCTTAAATAACTGAGTTCTAAAATTCCTCCATTCACCTTTTCCTTCCCCCAGCTTCTTTTTGAGCTGTGTGGCATGGTCTGAGGAGAACTGGTGGCACATCTCTTCTGCCTGAAGCCTCTCAAAGCCACAGCCTCACCAGGCAGCCCCACTAGCAGCAGGAGCACTGAGGCTGCCGAGGAAATTAACTGCTCACGAGTCGTGATTGGCATCTTGAGGGAACACATTTCCAAAAGTACTGTTCAAAAGTGGCCTAATCACCTCCAAGTTTAGTCTCATCTCAGTCATTTTGGTTTGACTTTTTTTTTTCTTCTTCTAGTTATGTATATTTCTGTGCCAGTGAGATTTCCTATAAGGTCCCTCTCCATCACACACACATGGAAATTTAATTTATATGCAATTCAGCTGAATTCACACTGCTACTGACTCATGCACATATTAACTTAGGCCTTAATGTTGCAGGGTCCTGAGCTGTTCTACAAACTTAGCAAAATAAATGCAAAAAAAAAATGGAAGAGGAGGGTGAAAGTTACAAGAGCATCACTATTATTGTTTGATGGCATTTGATCCAACACTAACATCTTTATCTTGCTGGAGTTTACAGTACTTCTTTTTTTGTTTAATATATAAATGTATAAAGGAGTTTATACTCCTATATAAACATGCATCTATATAAATATAACATTTCTGCCTTTACCATGCATTACCAGCCTAGTCTATAACTCTAGCTTTGCTTACTCACATTCCCTTTCTAGGTTCTTATAAAGTCCCTTTCTTACATCAGTGCAAGTTCCCAGACAATTGATGAACAACCAAACTGACAGGGTGGAAGAGCAAATGGCTGGTAGTTTTTTTCACATAGACACTACTACAAGTTTTTTTTAACTGATAATTTCCCTTCAGCCTTGACTTTCTGCAAAATTAATGACTTTATGTCTTAAAATATTAAAATCTCCCACCCGTTCTGTGCATTTTAAATGCCCATGCCATAATACACCATCATGTAAGGACAAAGGGTAAACTAAGAATACAACATTCTTAAATGATAGCTGTCTTCATATTATAATTCAGGTTGCACTCATGGTATTGTTCCATTTTCTTTTTTGCAGAGATGGAGGGAAAAAAACCCAAACCAAAACATTTACTGTGCTTCAGAAAAGTGTGCCAGATCTGTCCTTGTGAGTGTAAAATGTTTAGACTAAGAGGTTTTCTGATCTGAGGCACTTTGGTCTTCCTTGTGGAACTTTGCAATAGTCTTATCTAAAAAAAATGTCATTCTGAGCTGAATTAGTTCTGTCATGGTGATGTTATCAGCATACAACATGTCTCTGCATGAGCTGTGCAGGGCACTGCTTTAGTGTCAGCTCCCACAGAGGTCATAACTGCTCCTTAGTATTACCTGCAAAAAGAAGGCAGAAACCACTCCTAGTGGATTATTGATTTATTAATTTTAGTCTCATTAACGTAGCAGGAATTTCCAATGTGAACTGCTGACATGATTGCTACCTCATCAGACAGTTGCAATGGTGAGGCTATGGCACAACCACGTGCAGCATCCACATACCAGACTTGGACATCTCTGAATCTCTTCTCTTGGCAACGCAGACAATTTGAACAGGAGCTGCAGACCCAGAAGGAAAATGCCAAAGAAAGAAACAGAAACTGAGACACAGAACATGGGGTTTGACTGAGATGTGCTATCACATCTCACACTCATGCTGCAGCAGGGAGTAAATGTGTCCATTAGTCAGCAGTATCATCTCAAACGTGGGGAGTCACACTTTCTTCAAGAGAATTATTCTTTTCCCATTCTCTGTGGTTTATTTATTCTTGGTTTGTCTATACACATTACTTGTATCAAGCATAGAATCACAGCATGTCAGGGGTTGGAAGGGACCTGGAAGATCATCTAGTCCAGAGCAGGGGCACCTAGACCAAGTCACCCAGATCCACAGAAGATCCACAATACTTTCAACTTGACATCTGATTCAATATTGAAATGCAACAAGAGTGGCCCTTGTATGCAGGCTGTGAGTGGCAGGCTCTCAGAGGTCTGGTTTGTGGCTTTTATTAGTAAAATTTCTTCACACTTCTTTCACCAGTAAATGACGGGAGACATATGATCTCATTTCTCAAGGGTTCATAGGTGAAAACACAGATATTTATTAAACATCAATAAATTCATCACAGTTGCATCCATAAACTCGTCTTCTGCTAAGCTCCCTTTAAGACAAGGCAAATGAAACGATTGTTATGGAAATACTTCCTGATATTTCAGCCCTGCAACCTGAAAATAGCTAAATAGACAATAAAAGGATTTTTCTGCTTGACTGAGATGATAGCTGTGAAGCTGAGACAGCGCATGAAATACACTCAGACTGGAAACTCCTGCAGGGTTGGGTCTGGATGTGTAATTCCAGCATGAGCAGAAGCACTTACAAAGATGTTCTCTTCTATTTCAAACATCAGGTACCTACAAAAACAGAGCGTCGCTCCGAGTTCTATCATGAGTGAAAATTTCTTGCTATGAATTTATTCTCTTCTCCCCTGTCAGAGCTGGTGTCATAAATCCTCTTGCAGACAGAGGTGGGTTGGAATAGCCTTCTAGATCCCCAGGCACACAGTTTCCATGGCACGATTGCTCTCTACGTTGGGTTTTTTTTTCCCTCATCCTTCAGCTACTATTTTAAGAGTTCATATGACTGTCATCCAGCCTTCCAAAAATCTGTTAAAGCTCACAGGCAGAAGGAGAGTTTGGTGACAGAGTTACAAGTTGTTATTGCAGTCTCAGGCTGATAAAATGGATGTTTTCTCCTATTTTTATAGCAGTAGTGAGAGAAGAAGCTTCCATACCTGGTTGTCAGGAAGGTAATTGTGCCCCTAGGTGGTGATTGGGATCAAAGGTTTATGTCTATGAGAACAATAAATAGCATGACTTTACATCCCTGCAATGGAAATGGTTTAATTATTTATAAGCAGCTTCATGAGCAGTTAGTGGAATAGTGACAAATCTTCAGGGTTTAGGCAATAAGGTGTCAAATTATTAATATGTTAAGCAGCTAGTGTACTTGTTTCTATTCCTGGGATACGACCTGAGCTCGTGAGAAGAAATACTTTATAAAGTCCATTTATTTCATGTTATCAACAAATCAAACGCAAAAGAAAACATCTGAATTTGCAGCAGTTCCATACAAGGCCCAATATGCATAAGATAATTTCTAAGAAAGCCAAACAAATATATATACAGGAAAAAATTCATTATGGAATTCAATTGTGATTAAAAATGAAAAAAATTAGGGTAATTTTTTTTTAATTCAGCATTGATGGGTCAAAATCTACTTTTTACTACACTGTTTGAAGATGATTTTAAGGAAAATTGTATTGCTTTATTTTGTTTGGTTTTTTTTAAATAGCATTTTANTTTTAACTGAAATTTTATTGGAAATTTTGATTTAATATCAGACCTCCAATTCTGTTAATTCTGATTTTAATTTCTCTTTGAAGCTTATTTTACACTGTAATTTAATAAATCAGAATCATAAACAATACTCTAATCAGTGACTGACTATGAAATTTGAAGTTCACAATAAACAAATGTATTTGATAGGGTACAAACAGTGCAAAGAATTTCTGCTCAGGAATATTTTAGACAGCACTGTAATATGCTTTTGACTGTTTCATGGACAAGCAAAACAAAAGGCAAAATCCAGTCAATAAATAATTAATTTTGAATCAGAGACTCATTTGTAGTCTGATAAGTGCTCAAATATTGTTTCATCACGTTGAACCATGATGTGATGACATCTAGTGTTACAATATTGAAATCATCTTATTCTGTCATAACCTGAACAAATCCCAGCAGAGTGCTGTGTGGAATGAACACTGACTTCTGAGTAAGTTTATATCTCAGCCTTAGAATAATTTGGTGTGCTTTGCAGCTCTTTTTGATGTTACAAATACAAAATTATTATTTAACTTCATTAGAAAAAAAAAATCCTGATCCAATCTGGAAATGCTTCTTCGTCTGCTTGATTCAGTTATCAGATTTTTAATTTTTTATTTTTTTTTAATAGAAGAAAACAGCACCATTTTCAGAAGGTATAAAAGTGGCACTAGGCGTTAGACAAAGTTACATGGTATTATAGTCACATTTTGTCTTAGGCACTCAATGACCATCAAGGCACAGAACAACTATTAAAAAGAACATTTGCACAGGAGGTTACACAATTTTTAAAATCCTTCATCCTCCTAAATAGTTTCCACTGATTTGGATGGACTCTATATATTTAAAATTTATTAATTTTGAAAAAGCTGAGAATTCAGGACTCCCTGTCAGTAAATTGACTTTTCTGTTCTTGGCAACATTTAATCAGATTTTGATTCTAACATCTGTATTACATGAACTCAGGGCACAATTCCAATAGTGAAAATTGGAAATGCTCTATCCAATATAAATATCCACTGGCCTCAAGTCTAGTCAGTAAAGGGACATCTACACTGGTCAAGAATACAGATTAAAAAATCCATAGCCTTTTAGCATTTTAGCCATTTGGGGTTGATTATTATTATTATTATTATTATTATTATTATTATTATTATTATTATTCTCAGGTGTATCAGTGAAAACTAGTCTTATAAATGCCACTAACTTTGTGTCAGGGAAGTTTTAGAATTACATTAAACTATGCACATTGCTGTCTATTTTGTGGAACAGCACTGATTCTGCTGAAATGAGGCTCGATCATGGAAAATTTGGCACCATTCAGCAAAGCTGAGAAGAAAACTATCTCAGTTTTAAACACTCAGATAATTATTTTTGACATAATCAATGGCACTACCCGAGTGCTTACTGTTAATTGTACACTTAAGTGCTTGTTAAATGGAGTTTTATCTAGCCATGCAATTAGTACCCACTCAGACAATAAAAAATGTGTAGAAATAAACAAATACTGAAATTTAGACACAACCAGACAGATTACTTTCAGGCCATTAAATATATCTGACAATATATTGCCTTTTTATTTCAACCAGTTTTACATTTGACTTATTTTTGTAATAGCTCCCTTCAACCCCTGGCCACTTGTGAGTGTTCTCAAGGTAGAGATTTCAGAAAACATGTTTGTTTTTTTCTCTAATAACTTTGATTCACAGAGGACGGAAAGATACTGAACACAAAGTTTAACTCAAAGATGTAAATCGAAATTTATTTTTAAATAAATTTGTGCCTTTCCAAAATGTAATGGGTATTACATGATGTGGCTTGTCATGATGGACAGCACTGTTTATCATCCCTGCCAAGCATAACAGATTCTTAGTGTAAATACTGAGTTGCCCTATGGTTGTATATGTCACATCACATCATTCCATCATGTTGATTCAAGATCTGTCACCATCTTAGTCATCACTCAAGTAATCCCTGCCAATGGCATTCAAAACTCAGTCTAATTTTCCCACAAAACATTAACTTGGGCTGGAATTTAATGCTTTGAGATGTAAAAAGATATCTAGACTTTGTATTGACAGATTTTGGGGGCCTAATAGAGCGAAGATCTTTGCATCTGGGGTCTGCTGGTGAGCACTTTCTCCTGGAAGAGCTAGTCCTGAATTTCACTTCTTTCTGTCAATTCAGTCTATGGCAATTTTTTTTTTTTAATTCAGAAAAGCAAAAAAAATGTAGTAATAACCTTTTATTACTATTAATAACCTTAGTAATTATTACCTTAGTAAGGTAATAACCTTAATAATGACCTTTGTACAATGCAATGCTTATTATTGTAGTGTGCTTCATCTTTTGAAAGCCACTCTGGGCAGCTGAGGCTGCAGTCTGTTGATTACTTCACAAGTTTAGTTTGCCAGAAAGTTATGATTCTTGTTCTCTAGTACCTGCCACCTGCCAGAAATTTTTTTGCTATGCAAGTGGTGAAATATGAATAGGTATTACTGATTCATTCAAGTCCAACTCATTTTCTCTCTTGATTTTTGTCTCGATAACAGTGTATAGAAAATGTAACTCAAACCCTTCAAGGGGTTTGCCAGCCTGGTAGTCCAGACGGTAACATAATGCAAGTTATTTTCTTATTCTGATATTTCTATACTTTTTATGGCAAGCAGATCTCTTAATCTTGAAAAATAAGAAAGCAGGAAAACAAGTCATGCATGACGAAACTGAGTGTGTTTGAACTTTATTTATTTATTTAAAGTTGGTCAGATACACATACTTTTGGAATTATCTTCTTTAGTGCTTCTATGGCATTAACATTTAGGTAATGAAGACTGTAAAAAACCCCACTATAATTCATAACACTAATTTACATTATCTGTTTTGACCAGAAAAGAAATTCTTAAAATTTAGAGGCAAAAAGAAAAAGGGAATGAGGCAGCCCACCAGGACTTTCCAAACAGGGCACAGGTTCACTCAGTCTGAAATACCAGGGAATAAATGTGAAGCTCTAAAGCCTAAGAATTTGAAAGTAAAAATGAGAAAAGCTTTTAATGACTCTGATTTTCAATACTCAAGCTTTCACTACAAGCTTATTCAAATTATGTTGGATTTTCCTGCAGTTGGAATGACACAATTGCCATGAAATGAGTGTAAATGGGAGGATTCCTAACAGTGCACGCCGAGGCAATTCTCAAGAAGAGTCAAACTCTTTCTTGTGCTGACCCTGTCCAGCAACTAAGCACTTACCAGTCTCCCCTCCACGTTGGGCTGTGGGGGCCACTGGAAGAGCAAAGTGAGAAAAAATCATAGGTCAAGACAAATTTTAATTTTTAATACATTAAAAAAAAATACCAAAACAACCCAAAACACACACACACACANATACTGAAATTTAGACACAACCAGACAGATTACTTTCAGGCCATTAAATATATCTGACAATATATTGCCTTTTTATTTCAACCAGTTTTACATTTGACTTATTTTTGTAATAGCTCCCTTCAACCCCTGGCCACTTGTGAGTGTTCTCAAGGTAGAGATTTCAGAAAACATGTTTGTTTTTTTCTCTAATAACTTTGATTCACAGAGGACGGAAAGATACTGAACACAAAGTTTAACTCAAAGATGTAAATCGAAATTTATTTTTAAATAAATTTGTGCCTTTCCAAAATGTAATGGGTATTACATGATGTGGCTTGTCATGATGGACAGCACTGTTTATCATCCCTGCCAAGCATAACAGATTCTTAGTGTAAATACTGAGTTGCCCTATGGTTGTATATGTCACATCACATCATTCCATCATGTTGATTCAAGATCTGTCACCATCTTAGTCATCACTCAAGTAATCCCTGCCAATGGCATTCAAAACTCAGTCTAATTTTCCCACAAAACATTAACTTGGGCTGGAATTTAATGCTTTGAGATGTAAAAAGATATCTAGACTTTGTATTGACAGATTTTGGGGGCCTAATAGAGCGAAGATCTTTGCATCTGGGGTCTGCTGGTGAGCACTTTCTCCTGGAAGAGCTAGTCCTGAATTTCACTTCTTTCTGTCAATTCAGTCTATGGCAATTTTTTTTTTTTAATTCAGAAAAGCAAAAAAAAATGTAGTAATAACCTTTTATTACTATTAATAACCTTAGTAATTATTACCTTAGTAAGGTAATAACCTTAATAATGACCTTTGTACAATGCAATGCTTATTATTGTAGTGTGCTTCATCTTTTGAAAGCCACTCTGGGCAGCTGAGGCTGCAGTCTGTTGATTACTTCACAAGTTTAGTTTGCCAGAAAGTTATGATTCTTGTTCTCTAGTACCTGCCACCTGCCAGAAATTTTTTTGCTATGCAAGTGGTGAAATATGAATAGGTATTACTGATTCATTCAAGTCCAACTCATTTTCTCTCTTGATTTTTGTCTCGATAACAGTGTATAGAAAATGTAACTCAAACCCTTCAAGGGGTTTGCCAGCCTGGTAGTCCAGACGGTAACATAATGCAAGTTATTTTCTTATTCTGATATTTCTATACTTTTTATGGCAAGCAGATCTCTTAATCTTGAAAAATAAGAAAGCAGGAAAACAAGTCATGCATGACGAAACTGAGTGTGTTTGAACTTTATTTATTTATTTAAAGTTGGTCAGATACACATACTTTTGGAATTATCTTCTTTAGTGCTTCTATGGCATTAACATTTAGGTAATGAAGACTGTAAAAAACCCCACTATAATTCATAACACTAATTTACATTATCTGTTTTGACCAGAAAAGAAATTCTTAAAATTTAGAGGCAAAAAGAAAAAGGGAATGAGGCAGCCCACCAGGACTTTCCAAACAGGGCACAGGTTCACTCAGTCTGAAATACCAGGGAATAAATGTGAAGCTCTAAAGCCTAAGAATTTGAAAGTAAAAATGAGAAAAGCTTTTAATGACTCTGATTTTCAATACTCAAGCTTTCACTACAAGCTTATTCAAATTATGTTGGATTTTCCTGCAGTTGGAATGACACAATTGCCATGAAATGAGTGTAAATGGGAGGATTCCTAACAGTGCACGCCGAGGCAATTCTCAAGAAGAGTCAAACTCTTTCTTGTGCTGACCCTGTCCAGCAACTAAGCACTTACCAGTCTCCCCTCCACGTTGGGCTGTGGGGGCCACTGGAAGAGCAAAGTGAGAAAAAATCATAGGTCAAGACAAATTTTAATTTTTAATACATTAAAAAAAAATACCAAAACAACCCAAAACACACACACACACACACAAATAAATAAAAAAAATGGGGAAAAGAGTGTGATGCAAAGGCAAGCATTCAACACCTCCCACCAACAGACTGGTGCCCAGTCAGTCTCCAAGCAACAGCTCCTTTGGAAGGACTAGACAGAGAGGTTTTGCACACGGATTCTTAAAAGAAAAATAAGATTTCTGTGGAGATGCTGATAGTGGCTTCTGCAGTGAAGACAAGCAGCTTGAGATTGATAAGTGGGGAAGATAAGTAAGGGGAGGAACACGTGGCACGGTCATAGAAGAAAATGTTTCTGTGCAGCATTTAGAATGGGTCTGCCATGATAATTGTTATTAAGGAGGAGAAAAAAAGACACAAGATGGTTTGAGATTGGAGGATTTGTGTATTTGAGTTGGAGGTTTTGAGAAGAAAGTTCTTAGACATATTTTGTCTGATAGAAATTGCAATATCTGGGCAAAGCCTGGACAGAAAGACCTGTAGAAGAGCTGAGTAGGAAAGGACCAGCAGTCTACACCCAGGAGGAAAAACCAACAGTGGGAATATTATCAGAAGAAAGGGTGGGAAGGGAGATGATGAAACTGTTGTAGGTATCTTCTCAGGTGACTCTTGGTCTAGGGAGAAGCAGATGAGTCTAGATATACCTCAGTCTACCTTAGCCAAAATACTTCCTACAGAGGTTGTCTTTCCTCCTTAATATCTTGGTAAGCATATGGTCTAACCTATTAGCATGAAACTTCTGAATATAGCAAATCACAGTTACAGGAGGCCCCTTATGATTTATTTACATTAATCATAAGAGGAAATTGGTAGTGGAAGGAAGAAATAAACCAGTTTTCTATTTGCTCATTTAGCATATAAATTACTGCAGCCTCCTTCTTCTTCTAAGGTAATGTAGTCGAACTGTAATTTCTTTTTTTCATCTTTCTAACATATTGCATGCTCAAATTGCATTTGATCCAAACAATGCTTAATGGCAATTCCATGGGAACAGGGACCAGGATGCTATCCCAGCAGCACTGAAAGAAAGAAACATGACTGCCTCTTAAATCATCCTGTGACCATCTTGTCCTGTTATCTGAAGTCCAACCAAGGTAGTTTATTGGTACCCAAAGCTAATTGGTTTGTTTTTCCTTAGTTGGATTTTATTCCAGCTCAGATCATCGCAGTACATACTCAAGATAACAGATATAAAGGATGCCCTGCATGTACATGATATCTTTCTCTGAGATGTTGTTGAAGTTGGGCTTTTATCTGTCAGTTTTCATCTATTATTTGGTAGTTAGGGGAGACACATGTAGGATTTCTTGTATAAATTATTTATTTTCCATTGGGTGAGTCTCATAACCACGTGTCTGAGGCATTAAATAGGATATAACTATCACTGCTAGCTTTCCTCAGCATATGTGCAGTCTCATGACAGGAATATTTAAATTTAATGCACAGCTTCAGTCAAATTGGTTGCCTTTCGTGGTGTTTTATTATTATTATTATTATTTGTAAAATAGCAAAAAAAAAATAATTGTTGAAGTTGGGGTCTTTTGTCCTAAAACTAAACAACCATTAAATCTCAAATCAAACAGAATTTTAGGCCAGACATTAACAAATATTTCATCAAGACTATTTATAAGGAAAACCAGG
>VYZU01089664.1:14449-80452 GCA_013401355.1 Ceyx cyanopectus
TGTGGTGAATTTACTCTAATCCATTATTTAAAAAATAATTGTTGAAGTTGGGGTCTTTTGTCCTAAAACTAAACAACCATTAAATCTCAAATCAAACAGAATTTTAGGCCAGACATTAACAAATATTTCATCAAGACTATTTATAAGGAAAACCAGGAAGATCAGTTTGCTTGCATTTATATTTTACCTTTCCATCCCAAACCATCATAACCTCCAGAGTTATGTATAGTATGTATACATCATACATATTATATATAATCTAATACATAGAAAAAAAAAAAAAAAGGGGGGAATGATCCAGTCCTCTAACCAATGTTGGGAGAAAAATGATAATGTGGTCTACTTCAGCACTGAAGGAAACTCTGGAGCATTGATTTATATGAAGGACAAAACTTCAATCCTGCCAATAGGATACTCTTCTGAAATGTTTTGACTTGCAATTAGTTAACTAATACAAAATAGAAGCAAATTAATTAACAAACACTAAAAGGCTGTCATATTCCCCAGGGAAAGCTTGGCTTGCACATATAATACCTGTGAAAATTTAACACTCAAGGCCCTTCAAAGAAGAAAATGAGTTTTTCTCATGAAAACTACAAGTGAATCAACAGGCTTAAGCTTATAATTTTTTTTTACTTCAATAACAAATAAGAAAAGAGGCAAGGAGCACCAAAATAAGTGTTCACCAGAGCTGTTGAATGCAAGCATGGAATTATTCAGAAGACCCTTTCTTTTCAATGTGTTTGGCAGACACACTATGGAAACATACGACCTTTTACATCCTCACAGGGAGAAAGATGAGTTCCTGCAAATAAAACAAAGGCATTCTCAGTGAAATTAACAGGGGAGGCCATCAATGCTGAGAAATCCCAGCCCAGTGCATGCTCATCTGGAAAAAATGTAGATGTTATATTTGTTTGATTAATAGTACTTTATGAATATACATTAGACAAAATAATATTTCTCATACTATAGGAGAAGACAGTTCTTTCTTAAAACACATTTAGTTCTACTTTACCACAGTAAGTGAAGCAGGCTAAATGGGACTGGGAGAATAGAATATTTTCCATGAAATTTCATCTGAATTTTTTAATCAAATAATGTTAGAGGTTGCCTCTTCGTTTTATCTGTGAATTTTGTGTCCAAATGCAACCCTGGTGTAAGTCCAGTTAATTCAGAGGTATTGCATTACGATGAACTGGTTGATTTTTGGTTAATTTGGGGCTTATGAAAGAGGGACAAGGCAGAGGATTCATGACTCAGTGTGAAATTTCCTTTGCATTCATGACAAATTATTCATATGTGTTCTTTCTTCTTCCAGATTCAATCATTTGTCTGGTTTGGTGGATCACCTCAGAGATAGTATTTCACACGTGCAGAAATGGGGATGAACTTCCTAGGTACAGCTGATGCAGTTCCATCAGTATATATATATATATATATATATATATATATATATATATATCTCAGTATATAACTATAAATGCATTGAAATGAGCTAAGTTTGTATGTGTAAAGTCGTAAATCAAACACCCAAAACACAGACATTGTAAGTGATCATATTGCCATGGGTTTTTTTCTTAACTTTACACTTAAATTTGATGTTAAACAAATTTCATTCTGGATGGTTTTTGAAAAGGTCTAGAAGAGTTAGCCAGATTCACTAAAATTTAGTGTCATTTTCTGTCAAAAAGGTAAATGCATCTTTGGTACAGAGGGTTTTTATGAGTCCCAAATTGTTTATTTGTCAGATGGAATTAAGTCTAAGGATAAGTGACATTCTGGCCATCCAAACAACTTTTAAATTCCCAGGAATCCTATGGTCTATTTAACTTACTATTAAAGTATATGAGCTATTAAGCTACCGAAGACACAAGCAAGGCAGCCTGTCTTTTACTTGCAAGTGTTTAAAAAATAATCAACTAAATAAAACAAAGTCTAATTCTGTAAATCTGTTTAGGCCGTGGGATACACAGAATGTCTTCACCTGTATAAAATCCTTTAAAAAATATCTACCAAGATCTCAAACTGTGATTTATGCTTAGAAAGTTCTCCAGACGTTGTTTTAAAATCCTACTTCTCCCCATGTCCCATGTGTCTGGGAGAGGAAATACATACTCTGATTTAACTTTCTCTGCACAAAGGAGTGGAGAAGGGCCAAAAACAGAGATTCTTTATTCATACACATCCTTATTTGAACCAATTTGGTTTTTTTTCCATCTGAACACTGGAATTTTGTGCCGAGTTTTGATGTTTACTTGTTTCAGTTGCTCTCCCCTAGCTGATAGCTCCTCAACACTTTGCTGAGGATCTGAAACAACCAACCAAGAGAAAACATCTCTGTTTCTTCTTCCTTACACACACACATGAGCATGCTTTGGAAACCAAGTGCAGTCTGCCAGAAAGATTTGGGACTTGAGTTGCAGCATCCTTTTTGTTTCATACCTGCTCTTGGCATCGTTAAAACCCTGGAAAGCCACAGTTGACTTCCCACATGGTCATCCTGGATGGGTCTGTACACAGGATATCCAGCTATTGAGAGCTGCAGTCACAGGTGGCCAGCCCTGCAGCTGCAAACAGCTTCCTGCCAGGAGGGCAGAGTGGGTCCACAGGAAGAAATGTTCCTTTCCTCTTCCAATCTGTTTGCAACTATAAAGGAAGGTCCAGGCTCACTCCGCTACGGTGGATCTGCCTACGCAGCTGGAGAGAAATCTCAGCTAGCATCTCCAGCTATAGCTGCCTGAGCTGGAGCAGACCTTTTACTGGGCTTCAAACAGCAGGGAGCCCTACCTTTAATGCCAAGTTGTTAGTGATAAATGTTTCAGCTTGATTGTATTGCTGCTCTGCATAATTGCATCATCATCTGATCGCTCATTAAAAGGTGGTTGAGGCCCCATCCCTGGAGATACTCCAGGTGAGGTTGGCCAAGGCTCTGAGCAGCCTGGGCTAGTTGAGGGTGTCCCTGTTCCCTGCAGGGGCCTGCACTAGATGCCCTTCGGAGGTCCCTTCCAGCCCTAAGCACTCTATGATTCTATGTCTAAGATACACAGGCAACACCCTCACATGAAATCTAACATTCATCCTATCGCTGCTACCTAACCAGGGCCTGGCTTCTTCCCTGCAGCCAACTCAAACATCCATCACAGACCTAGTGGTTATTTTTCCAGACAAGATTAAATTGGCCAAAGTGTTTAAAGAAAAGTGAGCTTCTATATAAAAGCATTCAGATAGAGTTTCAGCGAAGTCAAATGTTGACATAAACAGACAGCTGGCTACCCAAAGTAGCTCAGTTCTGTCTTATTTTAAAGGTCTCCTATTCTGAATTTTATTAATTCACAGAACAGTACTTACTAGATGTTTATTCCAATTAATTTACACCAACAGGGAAACTCTCAGTCTACAAATGAAGAAAAGCTGTGTGCCATATTCTGACCTCCTATCTGCCGTGTACATGGAATTTCCTTTGATGGAAGCTGCAACCAATGTAACAATACCAACAGGCACAATTAGTATTAGATTTTTAGCCCTAAAATTTTGCCTTTAAGCAAAATCCAAAACAACATTTTTCACATTCTCTGGTTAGATGCTTTTGAATTTTATCCATGGGTTATTTTTAATACTTTTTTTTTTTTCAGAAGAAAAATAATAGTTATGGAAATTAAATTCTTCCATACAAATAACACAAGTATTTAATAATAGTTCTCTAGAAGGAATAATTCAGGCAGTATGTGTTTTGGTAGGGTGTGAAGGGAGGAAAGGCAGGCTAGTACTTATTGAAAGTGAGGGCATGCAATAATGTCTAATTTTAGCTCTCATTTATATTTAGGTAAAGCCCAGACCTAACCTCACACCTAAAGACTGTTCGTAGTGATTAAGGGAGGCTGGATCAGTGAAGTCACTGTGGTTTTGGTGTGCAAGCATCCAGGTAAGGCTGTGGAGAGCCTGCAGGCATGAAGTGTGAGAAAAGATGAAATATTGCCAAGTTACAGACAATGACAGGATGGAACTTGAGCACACAAGGTCCTCTCACAGGGACATTTGATGAGGAAACTCAACAGCTTTACAAATATTCTGAGACTATATGTCTAATAGACAAGCAATTTGTCCAGAAGCAAAAAATCCCTGTGGTCTCGGGGGGATGAAGCTACACACAAGGAGTTTGTACTTAGATCATTCATATTTAGCTGTAATCCTCCAGCTTTAAATTCAGCTGAAGGAAGGCAAATTGCCCTGTAGCCTCACCTTCCCTGGTACTGCATAAATGAGGCAATAAAGATTTAAAATATTCCATAATTAACTCAGAGTAGTAGCAGCCTGAAATGAGTGGACTGGGGTGGACACTAAATGATAGGAGTTTGTAGCTATTGCTAACTTGACTTGTAAGAAAAGACTAAACAGGATTCTGGACCCTGAAAATGATCTATAGCTTCCTAAAGTATTGCACTGACACGAGGGAACAATAAATGTCTTTCCACATGAAAGATGACAACAAATGAATACTCTGACTGGCATTTCTTCTGTAACTCCTGCAATTTCAATATACATACTCTGCTTATAACACAGGTGGGTAAAGGTGCATATTGCACAACTGTAAATAAAGATTTATATTGTAGAATGCTGCAGTGATGCACTTGCATATTTATCATTCTGTGCAACTCCTGTACAGTCCCAGGGACTGTAGAGAAGCAAAACCTACCTATACAGGCACCATTAAATATCTTCTAATATCTTTTATATTTTTGTTGCTCAAACCAAACAAATAAAATAATTTGTTTTAAATAAGAGGGTGCAAAGAAAACACAAAATATCCAAAGCAAATTATCAGGGCACAAACTCTGGGGTTTTTTAATGACAAAGAAAGGCCAACTGTATTTGCAAGCAACACCAAATGTACATGTTTAAAGTTTCCGGGAGGCCACATAATTTGGGCCCTAACTATTAGACTATAACAATACATTAAAAACCCTACAAAAGCCAGAACATGCCTCTGGTGTGCTTAAACTAGCAAATCAGAAAAGACATGACAGGCTAAACCATATGTTGCTTTTAATCACTTTCTCTCCAGGGACTGTAAATCTAGTACAGCCACTATTTCATCACTTCTAGGCATCAGCTCTTGCTAAGCTCCTGTGCCTGCTTTTAGTAATACGTGCTATCACCTCTGGAATACAGGCTGTGAAACTGGCTATGGAACTCCCACATATTAGAATATAATGCTACATGGACTTGTCTGGAGTGATTTCCTCTGTCTTATTTTCCAGGGCCCTGGAAATCGAGTGTACGGTGTACGCTTTCTGGCACTTCCCTGTTGGGTGGTGGAAATTCATTTTGCTGACAGCTCTGTGGCTCTGTTTACTGTGTTTACAGTCCCAGGTCCTTTCCCTGCTTTCTGCCAAATATGCCCATGGAATACACACTGCTTTTAACCTCGTCTTAATATATACCTAGATATACTTAGAGATAGTGGTTTTTTTTAATCAGGAAATAACCCCAAGGTTGACTTCTTGTCTGCTTTCTTATTTAGAAAATGGAACTGTGCAACACTGGTAGTATTCACTACAGTATCCAACCATCAACATGCAGATGAGATCACATCAGTTATCTCATCGGTTTAATAATTAGAGTCAGGACAGATTTGGTTCCTGATTACAGTTAGAATTATCTTTTTCTGAATATCAAAAATTATTTANTTTTGAATTAAAATATTTTAGAATCAGTTTTTGTCAAAGATGTTTTCTTCATTTTTTAATGCAATTTCATCTTGGTCAAGATTTTCCAAGTAAATACAATAATTTATTGGCAGAAAAATAATAAGTGTAACTTAGACTCTTGCACTGGAAGATTTAGTACAGAGCCAAGGACTTCAGGATTTTGGAAGAAAATGGTTTTGGAGTTACTAAATTACGGTGATCCATAGTGATTTTCTTGCCATCTGTTAAACAAGCAAGGCAAAACATGCTGGGGAAGACCCTCCTCTAGCAAAAGTCAGTATAACTAGAAAGAAATGTCTTTCACTCACGTGTGTGGAGGTATTGTTTCAATGAACAACAGATGATACCCTAATAAAATAACTTCAGGTTTCTGTAGTCAGGCATTCTGCAGAAGGTGAGAGGAAGGATGTAAGGAAAGGTGTCTAGCAAATGGGGCAGGAGAAATGGGATTATGAGGGAGAGAAAGTCATGGCAAGAAGTACAGAGAAGTAATTTTATTTTAATTTTTTGGTTTTTTCTGTTGGGTTTTTTTTTGCTATGGGGCATAAAATGATTTAAAGCTGGAGTTCAGAAGTGCATAATGTTTCAAATAAAACCTTCCTGCTGACATTTTAAAGGTCTATGCTTAAGTTATGGCAACTAAAAGCACCACCTGTCTCCTTTGTATATTAACTCATAGCTTACTGACATATTTTGAAGGTCAATTACTTGTCACTGGTATAGAATTTTAAATGACCAAGCTTTAATAAAGTTACTTGTGCTTATATCTATTTCACAAGGCAGTGTTTCTTATGGCCTGCTGCTATAATAAAAAAAAATTGCAGATATCTTTAACAACTATATTCTTAAACACTTTTACATTGAGGAAAGTAGGATTAGAATGTTTTGAAAAGTTCTTCCTTTGAGCTCTGCATCTGGTTAAGACATAGAAAGGTGGTGTTTGCACATTTGTATTTAAATTGTTGGAGCTATAAGTCTTTAACAATGACATTAAGTCGACCATTTGCTTCAGGTACGTTAATAATATCCTATGTGTTCCTAGAATTAGAATACTTTATTCCAGAAAACATCTGACTGAAAAGCAATAATGGGTTTTGCAGCTTTTAAAGCTATTGCACTTTTTACAAAATGCTGGCAAAATCCCTAAATTAATGGTTGCAGCGCCACTAAAATTAATTACCAAGTAAAAATCCCCACAGGAAAGCCACTACTTTTAATGTGAATTTATTAACATATCTGAGATGATAGAGCAGCTGAACCACAAATGGAGGTTGCTCAAGACCAAATGGATCAGACTAAGTGATTTTACAAGTGTTTTGAAAATCGTCACCTAATTTTGGCCTCTGACATTGTTACACATCCCTTTAATTGCTAGGTGGAAGGTTTGGCTCCAGATTCGACTGTGACGTTTTATACCTGTACCAGTTTTCTAGAAGAGGTGATGCAGGGTTTGGATGAAGTCAGACAGCTACAGACTTCCCAATTTAATTTGGTTTGTTCTGGCCATCACCCTTTTGAAGCAATGCCAGGTAGTGCTGATAACCTCCCCTGCAAGTGCAAGGTAACCTAAACAGGGCTTAAAAGAAGCTGTGGCCTGCCCCACTCCTTCTTCCCACTTGAAAAAGGAGTTTCAGGAATAAGGAGCAGCTTCCCACACAATTTCTCCCTTCTCAGTATTCTGTTCACAGCTCACACAAGAGCTTCCAGGATCCCCAGTGCAGCAAATGTATAGCCAAGCCAGTTCGGACACAATCGCCCCTTGAGAGCTGGGATCATTCTCATGAGCTTTGGATGGTTGACTAATTCCTGCTGAGAATCACTCTGCTCACCCTTTCTTTACAGTCTATTTATGCTCCCACTCTTTTTTTTGAGATTAAGAGCCTTCTACTCCCTAGCACTCCCAAAGATTGATGTCATGCAATATTCAGAGCAATATGATACTGATTTAGCTTTCCCTTGTTTTATTTTCAAAATGAGTAGTTTAATCTGCTTTTCACCCGTGAGAATATTTCTGCAGTCATCCCTCACTTCGTTTTGTTCAGTTAAGGGGCTTAGTGATGTCAGGTTAAAGCAAAACATGAATGGGCTATTTCTAAGATTGTTTAAAACCTATCTTCTTGCATCCCACACTCTGAAGTGTCTCCCCTCAATGTTTAGAATGATAATTATGTGAAAGAAGGTACAAGCAATGTTTTAATGTTCAAACTACAGTAAGGTAACTTCAGCTCATCTCTGTGGTTTATCAATTATCATTTTCCCATTCACTGCCTCTGTCACTTGGGCTAAAACATAACAGAAAAACAATTTCCTGATTTGCACCAATGAGGTGATATGGTGATATATATTTTTTTTTAACTCCTGCTACATCTCACATCTGCCATGTAAGGTGAGTGTATCTGGTCCCATGTTTTGCCCTGGACTCAAATAGATGTAAGAAACATTTATCAGAAAGAAAGTGACTAGGTTATCAGCAGCACCTTCTTTCTCCATTGAGTACATATTTCTGTGTCTCTATTGTTAGAGAGCTACATTACTATATTTTTTTGCTAACTGGGAGTTTGAAAGCAAGAACACATTAGTCTGATGAGCTGGGGTATGGTTTCCTGAATCAATACTACTTCTTCAGTGGAGATGTAGTAGCAGACAATTGCATAATGAAGCTGTCTGTCTTTATTTACACAATGCATTTCTGTATTCAGCAGGCCAGAAAGAATAGTTCTGTGTAGCAGCTGCCATTGTGTTTTTTTGCTTATCTCTGTCCTGTCTGCCAATGCTCTAATTCACCAGCTGCCACCCGCCTTGGCAGAGCCCGAGCGGGGACTCGGTGCCAGAGCCACCACAGTGCTCTGAACTGGGACACGATTCATCCCCGGCCCAGGCAGCAACACAGCACTCTTGTGGCCTTTTCACTCTTCATTTCTCTGTTTTTTTCATATATATGCTTGGTGGCCATGGGCCGTAGGGAGAGGAAGCTCAGGGGAACAGTTGGGCTCTGTTACACACCATGGCAGGGGCTGTAGGAAGGAAGGAGCAGTGAAGGTGAGGGTTGAACACGCACAAGGATGCTCGCTGGATGCTTTCATTCTGAGGCATGGGGAGTGTCTGAAGTCAGGCTGGGAAGGCAGTACACCAGTCACTCTCTAGTTGGTGTTTCTGACCAAATTTCTGGCTTTACTCAGAGTTGCAGAAGCTCGTTGACTCTAAGTTTTGGCTGAATTGGGTGTAAAGCTGAAAAAAAAAAGTAATGAGTAAAGATTCATATATATATATATATTTATTTGAGAATTGGACATGCAGATCTGATGTCTTTTTTCTCTTTTTGCATTAACATTTCCATTTCCATCAACATTCTTTCTCAAAATACTAGTTATTTTCTTTGATTATTCGTAGAAAAATAAATAATAACATGCTGATGGAAGAAATACTTTTTTTTCCCCATATTTTGGATATTCCATAAGAAATTTGCTTTCTGTATCTGTTTCCCAGAGGATATAAAGCTACAGTTGTCAACTGTATATTCACAGTACTGAGTGAGAAAGTATCACTTCAACTGGTATATAACTCACATGGACTGTTATTTCATTTAAGGGAAAGGGGAAGAGGAAGGGAAAAGGAAAAGGGAAAAAAAAACAACAAACAAGCAATAGACAGAGAAAAGAAGGGGGAAGAGAGAGAACTTTTTGGACATGCTTGATGACAAGAAGTGCTGGAAATGTGTTGGGACAGGAGGGAAGTGAATGGTTGAGGATGTGATCACACTGGAAAGCATCCACTGTGCTGCATCCTGTGGGGCTGTCACTGCCAAGTGCAGGGCAGCATCCACACACCCAACTCAGCACAGCACTTAGAAAGCAAAATGTCAGGAATACCAAAGGAGGAAGGGCAGGAGGCCACACGGGCAGGAAGAAGTAGTTGTGAAGGATTTGACTTCTACCTTTCATACACATCTCCTGAACAAACTCTGGGAGGAAAGAAAGGCTTCTTAAATACAGGGGAAAGTATTAGATTACAGCTTACCTGTATGTGAGAGGAGTTTGCTTGGTTTTAAATATGCATAAAAATATATTTGGGGAAGGGGAAGAAGGGGAAAGATCATAGCAGACTAACCCAGCATTGCCACTCTAGCTTGCAAAGGAATTCAGATGTCAGAATTAATCTAAACCTCTGGTGTGAGCTGTGGTCTGATGGTGAACTTGCTTGCCTACAGTGCTTAGTAGTTGGTAACACTAGTTGTAACATATTAAATATATAATATAGGATTTAGTTCATTAAGGCAAATTAATAATATCCTTAAATGTGGAATATGTGTTGTTCCCCTGTCTATCTCAGAATGCAATTTTTTTGAGGCATTTGGTATGAACAACACAAAAATACAAGCCTTGAAACATAATGAATGGAAAGATAAAGTGACTATATTGAAAATTATCATGTAGTCTTGCTTGTCATTTTAATAGTCCTATATTCACAATAATTGACTTAATAATGAAAGAACAATTTGGAGAAGAGCAATACAAGAATCACATAATTGCCAACATACAAACAAGATTTCTCTATGGATAATGAATTCATGATTTAAAAAATAAAAAACCCCACCACTTTCATTTTAAGCATTACAGGGTTTTAATGTCAATTTCACTACAGTCTAGATATAATTAAACTGCACTTGCACATTTATTAACAGCTTTTGCTACTGAATTCCACTCATACAATGAAGTTGAACTGAACTAAAAAGATTGGAAGACTCTTTTTGAAGCATCATCATTTTGATGATGCTTCCTAGTGGTAACAGCAAATAAAACAGTCTAATCCCAGAAAGGAGATCTGGAAACCATCAAAAGAACCCAGAGGGGAAAAAAATAACAGTGGAACAGGAACACTTGAAATAGAGGGTTTCCCTGGCACACACAGCTCCCCAGTGACTCCCAACATTGTTTCACCCTCCCAAAGGCACAGAGCCCAGTGGCTGTGGCAGCCTTTTGTAAAAATACTGATTCCCACCATGCCAAGGAGAAAGAAAGAGGAAGAGAGAGAGAGGAAAGACTGTGGTTCCAGTTTGTGCATTACAGGACAACTTGGAAACTTTAATTATCAATATGAAATATTCAAGGACAAGAAAGGCTTGGGAAAAATGGAAATGAGAGAGGAAACAGTCATGAAGAATTAATCACTCTGGCAACTTATATACACAGATAATCTTTATTGTCGCCAGCAGAAAATGACCAGAGAGTCAGCAGCTCAAGTGGAGGGTGAGGAATGGAAAGAGCAAAGAAAGGAAAACTTAAAATGACACCGTTGGAATGAATGCAAATACATGGCTTAACAGCTGGTTTGGGAGAGGAATCAAAAGACCCAACAGATGCTGACTGCGTGAAGAAAAGGGACTTCCATTCTGGAAATGAAATCAATCTTGCAGGAAGTAAAAGTGAAACGAGTTCCGATGCCAGGCTCTTTTTTTTCTGCCATTCCTGCTCCTGAGGTAAATGGAAATGGCTAATAGCATGTGAGAGCCATGGCTTGCTGCACCCAGGGAACTGTGCAGAGCTGAGGCATGTACATATAAAAAGCAAAAAGCACAGTGAAAGTGTGGAGTGAATATACCTCTAGCTCTGTCTGAATTTCTTAAACTCATATGAAGCAGAGATGTGAACAAGAGCTGATATATGAGCTACACCACTCCAGATCCAGCGACTCTGACTGAGACACCACAGTCATTCTTCAGCCCAGCTGAACAAGCCCTTGCTTGTGTCAGTGATAATTTACTGCTAGCCTAGAAAAAATTCTGCTTCACTCTGCAGTAGTCCAGTTTTTCAGCAAGCAACCTAGTGGCAGCCCCCAGGGGTCAGTTCTGGGTCCAGTATTATTCAATATATTCATCAATGACCTGATGAGGGGACAGAGTGACCCGCAGCAAGTTTGCTGGTGACACCAAAGTGGGAGGAGTGGCTGACACAGCAGCAGGCTGTGCTGCCATCCAGAGAGACCTGGACAGGCTGCAGAGCTGGGCAGGGAGAAATTTAATGCAATTGAACAAGAGCAAGTGTAGAGCCCTTCATCTGGGGAGGAACAACAGTGATTTCTCCAGGAAAGTTGTCTAGGCAATTGGCCACCATAGCTAACTGCCTCAAACTCTATTCCACCGTTCAACCACTCATTTACAGCTAGACCAATTGAGATTTTTTACTTGAGTGTATAATGAAGTTTAATTTAAAGCAGGCAGAGCTGTAGTAAGATGTGTAACTGTTCTTTTCCCATACTTTGTATATGAGCCAAAAATATACTATAGCTGTGCTATAAGGGGTTGCTATGCTAGTGCATTCTGTTCAACACCATTCTGCTCCATGCTCATTACCTTAAAACCTCAATGCATCCAGCTGCTGCTTATGACATCCCTATCTGTAGTTTCTTTTGTCTTCCCAAGGGAAGGAGGACAGTTAAGAGTTTGTTTTGATTTTTGGGATGTGAGTTTATACTAAAAACAGAGGATAAAAAGAGAAGGTGGCCATTAAAAGCAGTTTTTAAGAGCCCTGTTTTCCTCAGGGAATATATTCTACTCTCTGAGAATTTATTTTTTTTTTCTGCAAAGCTGTATTTCACCAGTATTTTTGCCCTTCCAATAGAATGAAAATCTGCATCTTCTGATTTTAGTTAATTATTAAATACCTTGGACCCCTAGAAGGCTTAGAAGATAAAGTTATGCACTTTTGATTCAGCACCTTCTTTGAAAACAACATAAACAACAGAAGATGCAACTGATATTGCTGCTAATTCTTGAGACATGCACGCTGTGTTCTGTACTACTTAGCATTTCTGATAGTGAGAGCTTCCTTCCCAGACCTGCTTTGCTTTTGCTACGATGGGAAACGATGAAGGGAGCTGGAAAATAGGTCATATTCACCATGCTGTGGATGAGACTAAGTATTAGCTGCATGTGAATCTTCAGCAAATACAGAGTTTTGCTGAGAATACAAAGCACTTCAAAATACATATAGGCATGTAGTTTTCACCAAGTGAGGCTGTAGTGGCTGCACACTCCATCTCCATACATTCCTTATCCCTCAGAAGACCCCAGAGGAGGCAGACCATGATTTCTGAGTGTCTGCAATCCAGCTTCTTTCACCTGTTCACTGTCTCCCTCTGAATCCCACTCCTGCAGTCAGCCTGGCTGCAATTAGTGCTGTGCCAGCAGCAGATGCTAAATTTAGCAACAACAGCTCAATTACTCTCTGCACACTAGGGCTGCCACCAAGTCTGTGACCAGTTGAGTGTTCCCTGCACCATGCTGGGAATACAGTATTCACCCTGTTCGTGTGAGCAATTGTTATGGATAAAGAAGGTTTAAAGACTTCCAGAGAGAGAATGCCTGTCAACAACACAGCTCTAAAATGCATTCAAAAAAACCCTCAAAGAAAGAGTTTCTTGCAAGATCCTCTCTCCAAGACTCCTACAGAACCCTTCCAAAATTTAAGGATAGTAAACATAAAACCAAAACAAATCAATAAATTTAGTTAATGCTGCTCAATGCTTGGTTAGCATTTTACTCTTCTTTTACTTCCACATTCTAGTACATTAAATGCTTTCTCCCGTGCAACAAGGTGACCAAGAAGTATTTGCAAATAGAAATCTTTGCTAAATCAGATGGCTTAAAAAAAAACCCAAACTGTAAGTTCTTTATACATTTTGTCTAGCTCAGACTCTGGTACTAATTTGTTGTTTTAGTGAAACATTTGCACCGCAAATTGAAGCTCAAAAGTTGGGACATCTGCAAAAACAAACTGAATATTGTTTTTAGCTTTTCTTCTAAATCATTCTTTGATTAGGTTTCCAGTGAAGACCCTCACTGGGAGTATAAGAAGGTATCTTTCTCCTTCCATCAGTACTTCATGTTGGTTATTCACTGCCAGCTGTTCCTGTTAAGAATTAAATAGATTCACGGGAATCTGAGCGTGTGGTAGGTAATAAATCTGCCAAAGATTATTGGAGTTTGTGTATTTTCACATACTGTGATGTGACATTAATCTCTCTAAGTCTAACAAAAAAGAAATTCTGTCTCTGTAAAAGTTACATGAAGATAATGCTGTTTAAGACCTAGTTCTGATGTTGAACCTTACTTTTGCTGTTTGATTTTTGGCATGTACTACACAAGGGTCCAACAGCAGATAGATCTTTGGGTGGCACAAACTGATAAAACCAGGTATTTGTAATGTGGTGAAACTACTTCACAGCATCTTGAGATTCTTTCTTAAGATGGAATTTTAAAATTATGATTAGTACATGCAAAAGTAGTTTCATTTGCAAAGTTACCAACACTTGCCACAAGCAAAACTATTAGTGTTTGTTTGCATTATTGTCAAGGATATTCAGATATGCATTATTTGGTGCATTTTGTCCTAATCTCAGTACAATAGTGGAGGCCTTACTGTCTTCGTGTTCAGAAAAATATGTGATGCTCAACCATAAATCCCTGCATAGTGCTAAAGAAAGGCAAAAAAACCCTTTGAATATGAAATTTCACAGCTGCTTCCACAAGATGCTACCAATTAAGCATAAGGTAACAAGGTCAGTAGAAACCCTTCTCTTACAGAAGACAAGCTATGCAGAAGAATGTCCCCCTTAATGGAGAAACTCTGTTTTGCAGAAGTTTCTTTCATTTCCAGAAGCTGCAGAATGAGACCCATATGACCAAGCAAACACTCTGAGACCTTTGCAACAAGGGGCAGGGTTTTTTCTATTCTATACCATCAAAGGCATAAGCAGTTTGTTTTTTCCTTTGGGCTTCTTTTCTGCCTTTGCTTAAATAGCTGTTGGGACCCCCAGAACTGAGTGCAGCTTATCTTAGTTGTTGAATAAATAGGATGTAGCAACTCCTGCTCTATTTAAAATATATTATTGACAGTAAAATGAAGGTGTCTCTTTCATTCGATGCAATATGGTTGTTACAAGACGTGTCATGGCAAAATGCAGTACGTGGACTGACATCCCTGCAAATAAAATGGGATTCAGCTCACCCAAAGGAGACATCTGCCATTTAAATGTGTACAGCAGAGCTGGTCGTGCATTTGTAGTCAGTGGAAAGAAATAAACACACCTAGGATCTGACTTACTGTAAAATACATGTCAGAAATAGGTTCTGAAAATGCCTTAAAAGCCTCGAATTGCATTATTTTGTACAGAAAGGTGTTCCTAAAGCAGTGAAAATGGTCATTTGCAGCGAATCTCAGTTTCCCTTTCTGTGCAGCAGTTCAGTTTGAGTTCTCCTGCTTTTCCTGGCTCCTGCTGGGATCAGAATGTAAAAGTGCACAAATAGTAGGAGAAATGTCATGTTTACAATTCTTTTAAGCATGGTGAGAAGCAGGAAGTGACAGAAATAGTATTCTTGGCCGACGTTCGAGCAAGGGGCTCTCAGATATTGTTCTTGGGGATTTTTCACAAATGCCTTCGCATTATGGTTTTGTGAGTTTGCAGAGTGGTAGAAAAGAAATCCATCCATTTTGTTTTTCAATTAAAACGAACAAAAAAAAGGGTTTCCTACGACAGGAACACGGTCTAAAGGGGAAGAAACACAGTTAGCAAACAAACTTTTGTTAAGAATGCTTTGCTGGAAATATTTAGACTTTACTCATGGAAATGACAAAAAATACATTTTCACAGTGGTATCGTTTGAATCAAAAGGGTCTCTGGATGTTAAGATATGGAATGGAGGTCCAGGGTTATCTTTTCTGATGAATTTTGTTTAAAAGTACTTGACACATGTTCAAATCTCTTTTTTTTTTTCCAAAAGTCAAACAAAAACTGGCCTTTCTAAAAACGACATAATGCTCAGAATAACAGTGTGTTCTGAAAAAATGAAGTAATACACCAAGTGCACAGTACTCTATCTGACAGTTGTGTTCTTTTCTTGTCAGGCAGCCTAGTGTTGTTCTCTGTCCCTTCACTGGGAGTGTGTGAAACAAACTTTCAGTGACTCTGGTTAAGGACAGTGAAAACCAACCACCCAACCATCCATAGCTTGAGTTCTCTTAACAAGACTTGGACATGTAGGATGAGGGTGCTGGGATCACTTTACTGAAAATGTGGGATACCTGTATTTCTTGTTTTCATAAATGATTGGTTTTAATTCCGATAGAGTGAATAAAAAAAATGCCTTAAACTTCAATTTCAGAGTGAGAAAAAGCTCATCTAAAGCTTCTCATTTGCCACATGCTGACAAAATTGTTTGTTTTTTTTTTCCACAATGCCCACTGTCTGCTTGTGGGAAAACACCTTATGCTTTAATCTTCATATCCCAAATTAGTAATTAGTTACTATTTCAACTTTGGAAGTTAGCCTGTTGTTTGGATCATTTGGGGTTTTTTTTCACCAGAGTGGGTTAGAGAGAGCTAATGTACTCAGCCAAGCAGCATAGGGCATCAGTAGCCTTGGGGGAGGCACGGGGAGGAGTAGCTGGAGTGGAAAAGTCTGAGCACAGCTG
Source organism: Ceyx cyanopectus (assembly GCA_013401355.1). Taxonomy (NCBI): domain Eukaryota; kingdom Metazoa; phylum Chordata; class Aves; order Coraciiformes; family Alcedinidae; genus Ceyx; species Ceyx cyanopectus. Next base: position 30,629 of record VYZU01089664.1, read on the forward strand.
AGCCTGGAAGAAGACAGCTGGCCTCAGCATCTCCTTGCACAGAGCCTGCTAAAGGCAGCCAGGACTGGACCTGGCTGAGGTACTTGCCTCTTCAACGCACACTCTGACCTGTGAACTGCTGAGGAAACAGGAACAACACAAGGCTCACTCCATGAAGAAAAACCTTCTTTCCTTTGCCTACAAGTGCAAAGGCCCCTCCTTTTCCCTTTTGTCTTCTCTCCCTTCATAAAAAGTCCAATTGAATGGCATAATGTGTGCAAATTAAAAGTATCTGAGGGAAAGAAATGCTGATTTTTGTGATTAGATTTTAAATTAAACATCTTCCATTTTCTTATTCTTTTTTTTTTTTTTCTCTTTTATATTTACAGATTCACAGCTGAAGCACCACTGCCACAAAAGGCCTGAATGCTTATGTGATTATTTCCTCTGGCCACTGAAGTGGATTAAAGGAAAGGAGGATCTTGGATTCATAAAAGTCTACTCTGCAAATAAAACTCAGCCTTTTCCAGAAGCAGAGCAAGGCAAAGATAGTTATTATCAATATTTTTTTTTCTTTAAACCTTCTTCTCTGTTTGGTTAAACAGTTCAAAAAAGCATTCTCTGAATATTACATCTAAGAAATTTGTGCATCAGAGTCTCTCTGAGATTTACTAATGTTATTTACCAAGCCATTCAGATGTCTCCACAAGTGTCTTTTCAAAAAGAAGAAACATAACAACAGTCAGCTTCATCTCTGCATAGCAGTATCGTACTCCAGTACGTGCAACCACCCAATAAAGAGAATAAGAAGGAATCCTCTCATCCTGAGAGAAATGTGCAAAATAACATTCTTCCTTTAAGAGATCCTTTGCAATGCACACTCAGTGTTCTCTGGGTTGCAGAACAGGACAGGTATAATCTAGGCTTTCTTCTACCTTTCTCTCCCTTTGTACATACCTTTGGTGTGCTTTGCATGCCTGAGAAGTAAAAAGAAAACTGAATTCCTGAAAGGTATAGTAAGGAAAATAATACTACCAGTTAAGACCCAAGTATCCTATATTGGTGATTAACCTTCTGGTTTTTGTGCCAGCTGTGGCCATGCCTCTATAGACAATATCCCTGAATTATGGGTGTTGATCAAGCTGGAATGTTTCTCTTTGCTTTCTGAATCATGTAAAAGTGGTGCAGAACGCACTGGATAAATAGCAGTTCTGCAGTTAGATCAGATATATTCTGTTTGCAAAACCATCTCTTGGTACTCTTGATTTTAAAGAAGTTCATTACACACCGAAAAAGCTGAGTCAGCAGAAGCCAAGTCAGCAAATACAGCTTTAGTGCCTGTCCTTAATTAGTTTAGGCATTCAGACAACAAAGGAAGCTAAGTTATTCCTTTTTGACAGTATCATAAAAAGGGAGAGTCACAAGAAGCCAGAGCAGGTTAGTGTACTACACTGAGTGATTTCCACGGGGAGAAACACACTCATTGTGCAACATGCTGCTGAGACATCTGAATGGTGCTGGTAAAGAATTAATTACTCTTTTCTCAATGAACCCATTGCTTACTATGTCTTCACCTAATCCATTATGACATGGCTCCAAGCTAATAAAACCTTTTCCTTTGGGGTACAGAAGCTTGGTACCTCAATATTAGCTTCCTAATATAAGCAAACGAGAGAGCTTGTTCACTTAGGCATGCCTTGTTGTGTGCACTGGAATAAATGAGAAAGATGTCTATCTTTCTCCTTCATCATCCATGCAGTATCAGCTTCACAGGTACCTAGTAATTAGAGCTCGTAGAGCTTGCTGATTAATATCTAATTTTAAAGGTTCTCATGGTGACTCACCTCACACTCAGCATAAAGCAAGTGCTCCTGTGGAAGTAGCAGGGCTTAGTATAGAGAAGGTATGTGAACTGATTTAAGGCAAACTGAATTTTATGGATTTAAACAAAGGACAGAGGTACAAATTCAGGAATAACATTAAATTCTTAATACTACACTAGCAGAAATGAGGGAACTGAGTGTAAAAACAATGTTCTTTGTATCTCTCCCTGATATTTTATGTTTCAGACACCTAATCTCAATACAGAACATCAGCTTCAGCAAGGCCAGGTGCAGAGTCCTGCACTGGGCTGCAACAACCCCCTGCAGTGCTACAGGTCTGGGGAGGAGGGACCCGGGGTGCTGATTGCCAAGCAGCTGAACATGAGCCAGCAGTGTGCCCAGGTGGACAAGAAGGTCAACAGCATCCTGGCCTGCATCAGGAACAGTGTGGCCAGTAGAAACAGAGGAGTGTTTTTTGCACTGTACTTAGCACTGGTGAGGCCACAGCTTGAGTTCTGTGCTCAGCTTTAGGCACCTCCATACAAGACAGACATGGATGCTCTGGAGCAGGTCCAGGGAAGAGCAGCTAAGCTAGTGAAGGGCCTGGAGAACGAGTCTTATGAGGAGCAGCTGAGGAAACTGAGGCTATTTAAGCCTGAAGAAAACAAGGCTGAGGGGAGGTTTTATTGCTTTCTACAACTGCCTGGAAGGACATTGTAGAGAGGTAGGTTCTGGTCTCTTCTCACAAGTAACTAGTGATATAACAAGAGGGAATGGCCTCGAGCTGCACCAGGGGAGGTTTAAACTGGACATGAGGAAAAAAGTGTTTGTTGAAAGGGTTGTCAGGTGTTGGAACAGGCTGCCCAGGGAGGTGGTGGAGTTACCACCCCTGGATGTGTTTAAAAGCCTTATAGATGTGGTGTTTGGGGATGTAGTAGCCTTGGGAGAGTAGGGTTAATCCTAGGACTTGACATTTTTATGATTGATGTTTTATGATTCTACAGTTCTAAACAGAATGCAGAATAAAAAATGTTATTTTCCTTAGTTTTAACACAGTCAACAAAATTTCCCCTCTGTGAAACTATCCTTCATCCACAATGCATCACTCTGCATGTGATTTCTTGATGTGATGGATACAAACAGTAAGAGGCTCCAAGGCTGACCCTCTGCTGATGGAAGTGTTTTCCTCCTGGTTGAGGAAAGTGAGTGTTGGTTTGTTTTGAAAGCGATGGATTCCTGGCAAAAATTCATCAAATGTTATATTTCTGCTATTTTGTGGCTGTGCTTTCTCCTCTAATCCGCAGTGTGGTGGAGGTCAGAAAAAGGAACTATGCATATTAGGTGTTCATTTTTTTTTGTGTGTGTTCTGAAAATGAGAAAAACGTGAGATGATACCATGAATTCACCCTTCCCTCCACCAAAACCCAAGCCATTTGAACTGCTTTAATTTTTACTGGTTTTGCCAGGGAATTGCACAAGCTCAGGCATTGAAATTCATCCTGTGAATACAGGATGCCTTGCAGCGTGTTTATATTGCTGCACAGAAATCAGTGGAGTCTCTGCTAACCCAGAAGCATGCTCCACATATAAAGGGCTCTTCTGTTGTTGATTCTCAGAGATTGCAAAAATATTACTTATCTGAGGTTAACAACCTGGCTTAGCCTTATTTTAATAATTTAGGCTTCATTCCATGCAGAATTAGGAAGTTAATATTCTACTCTTCTGAATAGAAAATTGAAGGGAATTACAACTATTTCACATCTGAAATATCTTTCAGTAAAAAGATCTGTGTACTTGGAAATAAATTGGTTTGATTTTGTTTTTTAGAGAATGGCATGTTGTTTTCTCCTTTCACTGAAAATAATGGAAATTTTCAAAAGAAGGTTTTCATTTAAATGAGTTTAAATTTTCATTACAAAAGAAACTGAAGGCTTTCTTCACTAAACAAAAATTTTAAAAATATGAATTCCTTTGAATTCATGGGCTGCCCTACCAAAGCATTACTTATCAGAATATGTTGTTTTGCTGATACTGAAAATACAAGGAATATTTGTCTGAGTGTGAAACTTGCCACAGGGAGTATTCCATCTTTGTCTTAAACCTTACTTAAAATTTTACTTTTTTTTTCTCTGTGCTTTTAATTAAAATCTACTTTTTACCCATATGCACACCACAAATACAACTCCCATTTCCTAACCCTTAGGGTGCTTACTTTTTCAGTGTGGATTATACTGAGGTATATGAAGAGTTGAAGCCACTCTAGGCCTTGAAGCAGTGCTCTGAATCACATCTTCTAAATGGCCACATTTTTAAAGCAAATAATGATCAATACAAGCCACAGAATGACAGAATAGGCTGTCTCTTAGATTTGCAATGTTTTTTCCACTACATCTTGCTACCCTCCCTGAGCACTTTTACCAGGGGAGAAGTAAAGGATTCACACGTTAAGATTTATTGATCTCTTTCAGTTCTTGATTATTTGTGGCTTTAAAAAATGAGCTGCTACAAGGTCAAATGGCTGCAGTTTGTGTTTGAGGCTGAGCTGCGTTGTTGGCAGGGTCCAGTTGGTTTGTTTGACAATAGGAATGTTGAGCACAGTACAATTGCTGCTCCATCCTAACCTGGCATACTGCATACATCATATTTTACAGGCTCCCTGAGCTATCAGAAGCAAACAATAGAGGCTGGAGTAGCTGTGTGCTTACTGAAAGGTGTACAGCGGCGCCGCTAAGCACGAAGGCCGCGCTGGTTAGAAGGCCTCTGGGGCCCTCAGGAGTTTCAGGCACCCAGGCAAGTGCAATCACAGAATCGGGAATGTTTAGGGCTGGAAGGGACCTCCAAAGGGCATCTAGTGCAGCCCCCCCTGCAGGGAGCAGGGACACCCTCAACTAGCCCAGGCTGCTCAGAGCCTTGGCCAACCTCCCCTGCAATAGCTCCAGGGATGGGGCCTCAACCACCTCCCTGGGGAGCCTGTGCCACTGAGCCACCACCCTCAAGGGAAACAACTTCTTCCTCAGATCCAGTCTAAATCTCCTCTGCTCTCATTTCAACCCATTCCCCCTCGGCCTTTCACTGCAGGCCCTTGGAAACAGCCCCTCTGCAGCCTTCCTGCAGCCCCTTCAGGCACTGGCAGGTGCTCTAAGGTCTCCCCAGAGCCTTCTCTTCTCCAGGCTGAACAACCCCAGCTCCTTCAGCCTGTCCCCACAGCAGAGCTGTTCCAGCCTCTGAGCATCTCTGTGGCCTCCTCTGGCCCTGCTCCAGCAGCTCCATGTCTCTCCTGTGCTGAGAGCTCCAGAACTGGATCCCTGCTGCTGTTTATCTCAGCTATTTTTTTTCTTCTCTTCTCATGTGGCTTGCTGCCAGGTGACACTCTTTCCCTCCCATCAGCGTGCAAGCCGTGCCCAAGTGACAAGGAACAGAGGGGCCAAGACAAACAGGGAGAGTGGCAGTACTGGTGTCAGTGACCAGGGTAAAGGAGGGAAGGCAGAAGCTAACCTACCAGTTCCTGGTTCAAGGGAAATGCTTTAAATTGCCTTCTTCCCTCTCATGCTAGGACTGACATAAAAGGAGTTAGACTAAGTTGCCTCACAGGCTGTTGCACTGTTAATAGAGAGATATGCAGTCACACCGGAATATTTTTTGCTATTTTGGAGCTGACAGGCTGGATGGGGAGCTTCTTTTCCTCCTCTTCTGATCCTTCTTCTCCTCTTCTTTTGATCCTTCTATGTTTGTGTTTCTAAACACCCTTCACACATGTTCAGAGTAAGAGCTGAAAAACAAGCTGATAAATAAATTCTGTGTATTCTTCCTTTCCTGAAATATTCTTTGCTATACATAAAAGATGATTGATTTCTTATACAATGAAGCTCTCAAAGCAGCAGCGAATACAGCAATCATATTCACCTTGAAAATAGCTTTGCTTTTCTGGTATTCTTTCTAATGTAAAATGGATGAATATTTTTACCTTAAAGATAACGTGAGTCACTTTTGGAACACCCTATTGAGTAACATAATGCCTACTTGCATGTTCTTCTGCATCATGATGTTACTATGCAAGACAACAATACGTGTCTTCTTTCTCTGCTTAGATTCATAAGCTGGTAAAGTCAAACTGTGAATGATTTTGCAGTGATCCTGAACTTATTTATCCATACACTTAGTTCATTGCATAGCAGTCAATGACATCATAGCAACAGCTGCTTTAAACTTTGTAGGGGTTTGAATCAAGCCTGATACCTTTCAGTGTAGAGGGGAGTGAGTGAACAGGGGCTGGGTGATGTTTCTAGAAATAGTACTAGTCAGATTGGCTTTTGAACTACTTGAGCTCGTTTTTTCTGCTGAAAGGCTTTGCATTTGGTTTCTCAGTGAGTATGGGGAGAGGAAAACAACTGATACCAGATTGTCACATCCTATCCAAAAAAACTCCATCAGTCTTAGCATTTGCTTTGAATTGCTGTTGCTTCAGATGCACAGGGGAACAGACCTGGCTTTACTTGATGCTGAAAAGTCTTGGGGACTTGCTTTTTTTTCTAGGTTTTTATGTTCTTTCATCTTTCATAACTTTTTCTGGCTTAGAGATTTTGGACTAGATGAACTTTGGTCTCGTATATTATCACTGTGTACTTAGCAGCAGTTCTACATTAAATAAGTCACATGTATTCTAGAAAGCAATTACTGTGAAAAACATGGTTTAGATTGACAAAGATTTATTTGTGAGATGCGACAGGTTTTCACGAGTAATTTTCATACTCATTAAATGCTTTCAAAATCAAGTAACTCCTTAATAATAGGTTAATTATTATCAGTTTCCCTTAGCAAAAGAAAAGACTATATACTATGTTGGATGCTGCAGGACAAATAAATAACACATGCACAGCTGCCTATTTGCACATTCAATTGCAGAAGTATATGTGTATTCAGTGTAAAGACAAATAATGGAACCAGAATGGCTCCAGTAAGCTACACTGACAGGAACCAGCTAAAGATCTGTGTCATCAGTTTCTCAATAGTTTTATCTGATTTATATCAGTGTCTAAGAGGAATAGAATTAATTTTATCCCTATTATAACTCCAGAGACTTCAAAGAGGTTTTGTGAAATATCCAGGAGAAAATGAGGAACTCCTAAACATATATTAATCTCAGAAATTCACTAAATTCTATTTGAAAAGCACTGCACAGCTCTGAATGTCTTTTTAATGGAGTTGTCCTATAATAAAAGATGTCTGATTAAGTGATCTAAGAAACATGATAATTAAGGCTCTAAGTCTGGTGAATATCATCCTCAAGGCTTTTCTTTCCCTGATTGTGATGAAAGGGACATAATGGTCAGTTTGTGATGAGTTCTGAATGACTGGACCTGACCTACTGTTGAATTGCTGCATGTAATTTGAGCATTAAGTAAAATGTTATTGTGCTACATGTTTTCTAACAAAAAATATAATGGGAATTATTTGTTTTATTAGTGGCCAAGCTATGAAAATCATAATGAGGCATACACTAGAAACATACTTAAAGTAAAACACGTTGGGTCTAGTCTCTCTTTAAGGGAAAAAAAATATTATTTTGAGTTCTTTGTCAAAATGTATGTAAATGTGGGTCCAGTTTGAGGTTTCCAGTCAAATTTAGAACATAGAATTACAGGTGATTCATTCTAGTGCACAGCTAATAAGTTCAGATATTTTTAATTGTATACAATTAGTAAAGCTCCAGCTATTGCTCGGAGACACACAACCTCTTCACAGGTTGACATGCATACATGATCATGTCTTATGATTTCTTGTAAGGCTGTTGGAGGAGTACTGAGTAGGTAGATAAACCAACCTTAGCCCTCAGCCTTCTAGTGTTAGAAAATCATTATAGATTAATTGTACGAATAATTAAGGAGAAAAAATGAAATGTAGAGCCCAATTCAACTCATTCTCAAGTACATTTTTTAATTAGATCAGATTAGATTATCTATATCCACTGGCTGTGACAGGGAAGGATCCTTCCTGCCCGTGACCAATTCCAATCAGCCACAGTAAAATGGAGATGTTCCTCTGTGCAAGCAGTCTCTGCAGTGGGGTGTTGTGGAATAGGAAATTCCTTGCAGATGTCCCCAAGGGAAGATGAAGCAGTGCCCCGTGATCAGGGGTGCACCTTCACAGGCTGTATCTGAGCCAGACAGAAAAGCTGCTTTTCCACAGACACTGGGTGCCCACACAGGTAGATGTTCATTGTGCTCCCAAAGCCTTTCTCAGCACAAGGCAGGAGAGATGCAGAACGGTGATTTCACCAAAACCTTCTCAAGTTTGCAAGGAAAACTAACAATTTTACAAAATCAGAAAGAAAAAACTCGGAGTGTTTCTGCCTGACAGGGTAGTAAAAAGAAAATTATTTGTCCAGGGTGTACTGTAACAGCGATGTGAGTAATTCCATAAATACAAACTGGTTAAAAATATGAATAAATTGGCTTGAGGAAAGGCTTAAGCCTAGTAACTGAAAATAGGAAATGACAGCTGTTCATTATAGTGGAAGAAAAGGCTTTAAAAAAACAGGTTCCTGACCACCAAAATATCAGACAGATATTACTGTAATTGTAATAAGGGACTACAAGAGATAGTTTGTTGGGAAAGGTTGAGGTTACCATCTGGAACAAAATTCCTCTGAGTCTCATATAAATCAAAACATATTCTTCAATGGCTCTTCAAATCTCGTTGACCCTATTCTGGCTTGTCAAGAAGGTTAGAAAGTTAGAAAAGGTTTCTTTTTTTATTTTGTAATTTAATCAAATCAGTTTGGATAATGATAATTCTTTTGTGGCTCACAAGACATACAAGAACTGAGGTGATTAATATGACCATATTGACATAATGCTGATGTAATATTGTTAAAATATTTTTTTAAATAGTAATTTCACTTAAAATCTTAAACACGTGATATCTTATTATTGCTCTCAATCATTTTTACAATTGTCATAAATCCGCCTCTTAAAATATGAGACTGCTATAACTCATATATGTCATATATATATTTATTTTTTTTATTGAGCATTTTTATTTCATCGAGGGTACTTTATATATGACTAGATCTCCCCTCCTCTGAAAAACTGAGGTCTGATGCTTATTATATATATACACATTCTTTAAGAAACAGAGGCAATACAAACTTTCAAACTCCTAAAATTACCATTTTCTCCACTCACCTCAGACTTTTACTACATTTTAGAACTTCTGATGGGATATGATTTCCAAGAGCCTTGATCTCTTTCAGTGTCCTCCCTCAGGACTTTTAATTGAAGCCTTATGAACAAGAGGAGTGTAATTGTCCCTTTGGGAATAAAAATAGTTGGGAGTGCCCAAGAGGATGGAGCAGAAATGTTAATCCCAGAGGTGGTGAAATAATAGGAATGAGCCTGGGTCAGAAGCAGAAAAGCACAATGGCTTTTCCCAAAGATGCTGGAAAAGGATTGCAGGAGGAAAACTTGTGCAGTACTTCAAATTTCATCAGTATTTGCAGTATTTTGTAACATGCCATTAGTTGGAAAAAGAATTAAGTTTATAGCTAAAGTGAACAGGGCACAGTAATAATTTATTTTTTTTTTGAGTAAATATAGTCTCATATTTTTTTAAATGGTTTCTACAACAGGTTAAGAAAAATTCAATTTCTTTTCTCCAGGAACTTTGAAGAAGCTGCAAACATTTTCACTCGGATCTGTACTTACAGGGAGAATTTCCCAAGCTTCTACTAAAACCGTAGCCTTGAAAAAGTGTTGGATGTTAAAATGAAAATTTGCTTTTCTGATATTTTAATGAATAAGGAAAACAGCAAAGACAGATATTTTAAGTCTTTTATTCCTTGTGACCTCCTTGACCTTTCTGTGGCTGCAGAATGAAGGCTGTTACTTATTAGTGGTCAAGGATGGCTTGATTTTAGAAGATGAAGGGAAGAATCTGTAAGAAATTATTAATTTTTTTTTAGCTTCAATATTGGCATTTTTAAGTGTTGGGTGTAAATATTAGTAATCTTTAAACTTGATGGGAACATTTAGCTGATCATAACATGTAACTGGTGTTCAATGTAGATTAAACAAGCAAAAGGCTAAAGGAGAAATTGGATTTTACCAGAAACTCTGGGCTAAAATATTTCCAGAAACACAATTTGGCACCTTATTTCACCCTCAAGATTAAACTGAATCTTATTTGTAGGCCAAGATGCATTTAGCTCAGAAAGCTTGTGAGATGGAAGCTATATAAATTCTGAGCTGTACCCTGTTGCTGTATTAAGCAAGGCAGTAGTTGCAGGGAGAAGTGACATTTTTTATTACACAAACTGATTACCAGCCTCTCAGCCATAAAATTTTACCCTGGCTACTTTATACCAGCTGTTGCAGCCTGCCATGAAATCTGCCTCTTTCTGTGCATCTACATTAATCACAAGGGCAAAAATAATAGTAACTGAAAAATTAATAGTAATTATTGAAAAATAATAATAGTCATTGAAGCCATATTTTTTTTTAGAAATAAAATATGAGTTTTGTTATATTCTGATTATTCTGATTTAGTGGAACATTGCTCCTTGCCTGTGCAGATGGACTGCAAAACTGGATTTTTTTGAGTTCATTGATACCTTATCACTAGTTTGTTTGTTGTTGTGTTGGTTTGTTTTTTTTTTTTGTAATAAAACATAAATAATGGTTTCTGCCAAATTTAAAGCACATATCTTGTTTCAACTCTTAAAGTAATTTATTTTATTTGATTCTTATGATGCTTGGAATATACATACATGGGGGGCTGTTGGAAATGAGCCACAGTTCCTCATGGCAAAACAGTAAGGTATAGATAAGCACTCAAACATATAATCCATATACATTTAAACACTACTATATTTTATGATGACAGTTTCATTTATTTCTTCTATGGATCTCTCCTTACTACATCAAATTTTTTTTGCAATCCTAGTTCAAGAATGGTTATTAGTACTGTAATGATTCCCCACTTCATACTGCCACAAAAGTGTCCTTGGGTTTTTTAAGTCAACTTAATAAAGCTCTTCAGCAATACCAATAGCTACTGGGGGGAAAGCATCACACAGCACCAGACTAAGAGCAAAGGTGCAGTAGGTGATGATGCCACTGGAAATTCCAGTCGGGTTGGCAGACACTTCTGCCTGAAGCCTTTAAGCTTGGCTGGTACATTTACAACCTTTAAAGATGAGGTGGTTGACCCAGATGGAGGAGAAAGAAGAAAGTGTTTTGCCTTGGGAGAAGCACTCCGGCTGGGTTGTGGTGTACAAGTAAAATCAGGAGGCAAACAAACTGCTATATATGAAAAAAAGAAGTCACACAAAGGGATGTGGGTTTGGTAACTGTAAAAGAAAAGGTTGTATAAATTGTGAATATCAGTGGATATAAGGCAGGAGATCTCAGTTACTTGTCTTTGCTTTGCTTTTCAGTTCCTCTCAAGAATACAAATGACTACCCTGCAGATCAGGAACCAGGTAAGTGGATGCATGAAAAACATCAGAGATAAAGACATCCCCAGTGGAGCTCCACCGAGATCACTGGACTTATTCTAAGGCATGAACTATGGGCATCATTTCATATTTATAGTAAAACCCTGGAGATGGTTATAAACTGCTAGGCTTGAATTTAGGAAAACTGACAAAATCCTTTCTACAACCTTTTCAGATTTGACACCTGGCATACTGTTTATGTTTTGGAAAATAAGTTTTGAAAGCACAAAGCATAAATGATTTATGATAGTTTTTTGTCACTGTGTTTATTACTGGAATGTTCTAAAATATAATAAAGATGATACATAAAACAGAATAGGACAGATAATGCATTATAGAAAAACTCAGTTTTATTGCTCTACAACCACAGATTTTGTTTAGTTTTAAAAATAGCTGGCCTTTTTTTTCCCTACCCATCTTCTTCTTTGTGCAATCTTTCAGTTTTGGGGGTTTTGTTGTTGTTTTTTGTTTCCTTTTGTTGTTTTGTTTGGGTTTTTTTGTTTGTTTTTTTTTTTTTTTCCTGAAAATTGCCCAATCCAAAACCAGTGTACACTATTTCAAGTAATTTCACATCTGTAATTTTGTAATCATTGTAACACTGCATTGAAGAGAGGCAAGAATAATGCATTTTCCTACCTCTAGCTGGTATGACTCTTGAAAGAACACAGAAATGTCAGTGCCTGCTCATATTTTACTCTTGAAACACAAACTAGACAATGGAGCCGTGTCAAAAGTGAACGATGAGAAATTAATAGCTGTCCATGGGTGTGCAAATTAAGGTTGCAGCCTGAACAGCAATTTATGGGGCATAAAACCCAACGGAGAATGTGTAGACAATAGGCCTGGGAAGTTGTTAGATAACACTGAATTGTCAAAAATCAGAGCATCAGCTGCAGCATGAAGTGAGGGGGGCAAAGCGGAGAATGTGAACACCTCTGGCTTCAGAGCATGCTCGAGATGGGTGGTTTGGAGCTCTGCTGAGCCACATGCTGAGGTAGAAGTCAATTCTAGAAACATTCCCCCTGGATGTGTTACCAAATACAGTATATTTTTCCCTTTTCACCTATTGCAAAATATTGGATTTTTTTTTCTTTTTTTTTTTTCCACTGAAATTGCTACTTTTCAACAACAATAACAAAACAAAACAACAAAAAAACATTTAAGAGATTGATATTTTGGATGAATAGAGTCCTCCCTTTTTTGCACCAGCCACATATTCAGCTGTCAGACTAGAAGAATGAAGGTACCTCCCAATGCTGAGAGCTGAAAGAGATCTGAGGACGGGTTGATGGCTTCATGGCAAGGACTGGACCTGCTGAAGGAGGCTTGTGGAGAGGTCAGAGTTGTGCTGCTTAGGGCTAGGATCATAAAATACCTGGTAGCTCTGTTGGAGACAGTTGTGCAGCCGTGGGGCTGTAGAGCACAACCCACTGCAAGAACATTGCCTCTGACTGGATTCTCAGAGAAGCTCCTGCACTCATGCCCAGCCTCACTCCATCCTGCCCTCCACACTACAGGGAGTGTTTTACAGAGGTAAATTATTTGCCTTAAGCATAACGGATTGAAAGTCCCAGCAATTTGGCCTTGAAAGGAAGTTGGATTAAAACCAAACAGCTAAAGGGAAAGAAAAATCTCTGAGCGAAGCCACAAATTTGTATTTTGCTTAGAATCACACTGAGCTTGAAAGCCAGCAAACATCTCGTAAGAGCTTTGGTTTTGACTGGAAATAGAACAAATCCAGTTTAATTTAGGTTAGTGGAGCACCAGTGATTCATGGCATTAGTCAGCCATGCACATTCCATCAGAAATCAAATGTAGTATCCAGGAATAATACTAATGCTGAATGGCTTCCAAAGATTTGGAGGATGCAAAGCTTTTTTTTTTTTTTCTTAACAGAAAACACTATATTGTGGCTTCCAATTCACAGGAGTTTCCAAGCTCCAAAATAATGTAAAAGATAGCTAGTCTGCAAAACAATCTGTGCTTACATTTTCAGCTAAATCCATTGTGCATGAACTAATAAGTTGCCTCCAAACTGGATAATCAGCTTAGAGTAGCTTAGGGCTACTCTACACCCCCCCAATTACTGTTGTTGTTATTTACCATTTGCATAAAGCATGGTAATTTAAATACTAGAGGATTTAAGAGATATATAAAAAAAACAAAACCCAAAAAACCCCAAACAACCAAAACTAATGGAAACTCATCCAAAAGATGACCATGCTCTACTACACAGCTTCCCCTCTTGTCCTTGTGCAATACTGACACCAACACCACCTTCAATGCAGTTATTAGGTGTGCAGTTTTATTGCAGTTGCACATCTGCACCTTAACTTTCACTGCCATGACGAGTTTTATTTGAACTTAGAAAAGCTTCTGTACAAATTGGATTGAAAAGAATAATAATAATAATAAAAAATCTAGAAGAAATGGTATTTCAGGCAAATAGAGAAATCAAGAGGATGGGCAAAAGCAAGAAATAAAGTTGTCAGATCAATGTGGCACAGAGCTGATCTTTTTTGCTTTTCTTGCATTTGCTTTGATACTGTATTTTTTACTCTAGATACCTGAAAAACTGTAGGGGGAAAAAAAAAAAAAGTCATTTTCAGAACAGTCTGAAAAAAACAGGAGAGAGAAGCAGCTGAGAGGGTGTTACTGTAAAAAAATGGATAATTTCTTGCTAGATCTCCAGATATCATTAGAGCACCTTTACAACCCTGTATTAACAAATGAAGAATTCCTTCCTTTCTATTGATATACTTCCAATTTTGAGAGTAAATTCTTAATCATTCTGCACTATATGATGTTTAGTGTACTAGGAAGTGTTTGCAGCAATGCATGTCCCTCTAATCTTCATAAATAACATGGAATTTTTATGGGAAATGTCTTCTCTCTGCTTAAATATGGGAGTGGGGAGAAATTACACTCACAGAAATTACACTCTATTTTACAAGCAGCAAACCTCACAGTGCTTCTTGTTTGTAATCAAACCTTGTAATCAAATATAAGAGCAAAGTGACAGGAAATTCTGAGCCCATTTGGTGCTTATTTGCTTATTCAGATTGAAATGACATTCTGCCTGTCAGTAGTTCTGCAGCTTCAGAAAAACTGAACTTTACTGCAGCTATGATTGTGGATCAGGGATTTCATGGTTTTATTCTAGACAATGTTTGATTTGTGAACTCTGTGAAAACAAAATAAAGCTGGGAGTCAGTTGGAGCACAAGAGGTTGAGGGGAAACACAAGGGAAAACTTGCTCCCAGTGAGGGTGGCAGAGGCTGGCAGGGGCTGCCCAGGGAGGTTGTGGAGTCTCCATCTCTGGAGACATTCCAGCCCCCCCTGGATCTGTTCCTGGGTGACTTGGTCTAGGTGCCCCTGCTCTGGCAGGGGGGTTGGACTGGATGATCTTCTAGCTCCCTTCCAGCCCCTGACACTCTGTGATGCTGTGAATCTTTGGACTTATGCAACGTTTATATTCTATGTTATGGCACTTAAATTCTGTTGACACCAAAAAAATAGCACTTCAGCCATAATCAATGCTTAAAAAATTACAAGCAGTTTGTGTAAACCTCTCTCTTTTTTTTGGCACTACTAGAAGTCAGCCGTGATTTCAGAATATGATAAATGCATCTGGTTGAATTCCCCTGTTGTGCTGTGAGGAGAGCTTGTCTTTGCCTCATTGAGATTCTGAAGACTGTCCATTGTCCAGATGCACTTTTAAAACGTAGTTAAGAGAATAATTACTGAATATATTGAAGAGCCATTCCTATTTCTTAATTATTTTTTTTTCAGTTTCTGCCCAGTAGATTTCACAATTGGCACAATTACTGCAAACTCATTTGGCAAGGAGCCATTATCTTCAATGAGAATAATGGCTACTACACTAGCAGTCTTGTCCATTATTAACAATGTGCATTTAATAACTTGCAACTAATGGTCTTCAGAGCAGTCCTAAAATTGCTTGAGCTGTTTTTCACAGCATGCAAAGCAAGTCAACAGTTTCTGTAGCACACCAAGGCAGAAATACATCAATCAGTGCAATAATGCTGATTTTTTTAAATGTCTTTTGCTCTATCTGTTCACAAGCATAACTGAATAAAGCTGTAGTCAGAAGAAACTGCAGACTCTGATCTGAGCAAGGATAACCAAGTGAGAAGTGTTGGTGCCCAGGTTATCTTCTATATTTTATCAGTTAGAGGAAATAGATGAGTAATGCACATCAACTTCTGGCTGGTGCCATCATGAGGGTTTTGATTTGGCAATGGAGAATTCTTTAATGATCATAACCTGTTAGGAAGGGAATCTTTCTGAAACTTCCCTGCACCTCTCCCAACAGGATTAAGGGTTTAAACCTTCCTGGAAATAAAAAAAAATGTGGTGTGCTAGGTTCAGGAGGCCAGGCCAGGTCACCTGAGGTGACTTCACCACTTCCTAGCTGATGAGATGTGGAAGAAAGGAACAATATTCTTTCTGTAGGTTCATTTTTTCCAACAAAACTGTTAATGAATTAGTGTGATACAACCCAGATAAGTCAATATAATAATTCAATCAGAATACCAGTTAGTACAGGTGATTATTTGTATTCCTTCCTCTGTTTTAGTGATTTAAATATTGATTTTTCCAGACATGATATTGGCATAAACTGGAGATAATTCTGCTCTATATTAATGAACGCCGTGGCACGTCAGATCTTGCAGTTCTTGGAACATTTGTGATTGTTCAAAAGTTTATTCAATTTTATTTTTTCTCAAGAAAATCTGTTGCTAATACCCAGGCTAGAGGGAAAGTCAAGCCTTGAGACAAATGCAAAGAATCCCAGCTAGTGCTTGTGGCCTTGTTGTGTGTTTGTGTTTAATTGACATGGTTCTTAAGCTAAATTAATTACTTTTTGATACCAAATTCAAGGGTTTATGACCTCTTTTTAAAATTGTAAGGGTTGCTCTCATTTCCAGGATTCTCAGGATTCAGAGGAGCAGGTGATGTTTGGCTGTGACTGTTTACCTCTGAGTAACCCATCATCTTCATCTGAAAGTGTCTCCTTGTGATATCAGAATGGTTTTGCAATGTTCCACAAATTAATTCTCCCCTTTCTGCTTCTAACCTAATACTTTCAATAATATTTCTTTTTTAATTTATTTTTAAAGATGTAACAGACTTTTTAATGGATTATCATGTCAGTTTCCCTAGGCACAGTGATCCCATAAAGCTAAGTGACACATGATTAAATTAGGAGCTTAAATACACCTCAGTGTCAGCCTCTGAAAAAAAATAACAGTAAATTACATCAAATGGTCAATATAATCTATAGCATCCAATGCAGTATGTGACATCCTCAAGCAGCATGTATTAACTTTTCAATGCAATCTGCTGATTGCACTGTAAAGCACGTATTTGTGTGTCAGTGATGAAAAGATCCTATCCAAAAGGTCATCCAATCCAGGCTTTTTGAAAGGATTCTCTAATTGGTTTCTGAGAAATTCACAGGTCTTTTTTATTGCAACGTGTTTTCAGACTTATTTACAAGCTTGTTAAAATTAGCCTCGACTTTGTTTGTTTTCTGCTTTTATTTTCCCCCCATTCTGTTTGTTTACTTGAATACACAGGAATGTTGTGTGGGCTTTTGAGAAATGCTTTACTATTTTGGCAATATTTTTGCACATCACACAAAGCATGCACTGAAACATCAATTTAGCCTCTTCCTTTCCCTGTTTTAAGGTGCTTATTTTTCCTTACAGTGCCTTTAGTGTTGTCTGGATTTGTATATGATGCTGTGATTTTAGCAAAGTGCCAGCAATAAGATTGCAAAATCCCATGATGCCTCTTTCAGCATGGACTGCATCCAGGCTCCCAAACTCATGGGAGCCACTCGCCCTTTGTCCAGCTGGTGATCTGCAGGGAGTGGGGAAAACAATCCTTTTAAGATTGGAGGAAGGGAAAAAGGAAAAAAAAAAACCACCCCAAAATGAGCCACATGATTCTAGTATTAGCTTTCTGTCTGACCGTACCACAATCTCCCATCAGCAGCTGGACTCCTCTTTCTTTTTCCCTCTCATTTTTCAGTCCCCTTTTTGAGACGATCCTTTCACATCCAAAGTTGCAAACAGATGGGCAGCTCCAGAGAAAATTCCCCTGGGATGCCTCTAGGTCCCTGAAGTAGCTGCTTAGACCTGACTCTTCCCACAGACCCCAGGGTGCAAAAGCTCTTCCTCCACAGGAGCTGTCAGGTGCAGTTTACATCTCCCAGGTTTGTTCAGGATTCCCACAGCCAGCAGGTACTGTCCTTTTTCTTCTTCAGTTTGTTCTGGCCTCTCACTGCTGGAGATTTTTTTTTACTTCATCATGTTAGTAGATGCCCAGTAAACCTTTTAAGGGGCTCCCCAAAGTATTGCCTGTGCCTTTGTGCTCCTAAGCCTGTGCAGAGAATCATAAGCTTGTTATTGGGATAATGGTCCCCAGCTCCACAAAGGCTCCCACCTGCTCCTCCGTGGAAGGGCGCCTTGGCTCCGTAACAATTAGCATCAATTACAGCAGGCTGCTCAGAAACTGAGTGCCCAGCCCTCTGTGGGCTGCAGGTGCAGGATTATCCCCCTGACCTTTCACTGCCACAGCCCCCTCTGATGCTGGGAGCAGGAGGCAGTCAGATGAGAGCTGCACTGGTGCTGAGCATTAGCTATTCATCTTCTTTTCACAGCACCAAGATTAGTTTCAGGGAGCTACACAAAGAGCAGGTTGCCTCTCCTTGGCTCTGGTTTGCTTTGCCGAGTGCTCCCATCATTGGACATCCTCTCCTTCCTCAGTATCCCTGCTCTTGCTGCAGGAAAGGTGAATTAATGATAGCATCTGTGAAGGGAAACGTAGTTGTAATAGTACTACTGCCATTAATAATAGTAGTAATTTAAAAAAGAGAGCCCCAGAGCTGCCTGGCTGAGTGGCAGACAATGGCATGCATGTAACATGCTTGGGTAGACTTCTCCATTTCATTGCCTTGGCTTTTAGGTGCAAATGTGCTGCCAGACACTGCTGTAGTTTCAGCATGCACTGTATGGCCACTGGTGAAGGCAGAGATTTTTTTCCCTTTATGTTTATAGACTGTTCTTTTTTTTTTTATATACCTTCAAAAAAGTAAGGGTAGGTTTTATTCCCCATGGACAAGTAACACTTAATGTGTTGCAAGTCCTATATATACTGAATACTTTATAAATTCAGTGTTTGAATACTTTATAAGTTCAGTGTTTGTCTATATATTATATATATATTATATAGTGTACATACATATATAACACTATTATCTCCTTACAAATATTCACCAACCAGCAGGTGAGATGGAAGAAGAAATAAAACAATTATAGAGAGAGAGAAAAAAAAAAGAGTATTTTAAGCCATTGCTCATCCAGAAGAAAAGGGCGTATCAGAGAGTTTCCAGAGCAGCTGGACCTGGGCTAGAAGCTGCTAAGGGAGAGAGGAACCCTTTGATTATTCCAGTAAGTCTGTTCCACAGAAAGGAAGACAAATAAAATATCCCCCAAAGCTGTGTATTTGTTCCAAAAGTAATGATATACTATGAGAGCAGTGCATGGTGTGTATCTGGTTTTGTTGGCTTTTTTTTTGGATATCACCTCCATAGTTATCTTTATTTTTTGGTGCAGAAATTTGACAAATATATAGAAATAGAAGGTCATATGTGAGGCCTGTGAAAGCATTTTTTACCCAGGAGGAGGAGGGCAGAGCCATTGGTTTTGGAACAGGGGTGATTTGGTTCTAACCTTTGTGGGAACCTTATGTAATAGAGGAGAGAGGTTTCCAAGTGCTAGAGAACATTTTGCACGCATGCAGGGGCATGGAATTAATTTTTAAATAACTTGACAAATTGGACTGGGAGTGAGTAAATACAAAATAAAAGGGAATTTATTTTAATTATTTATTTATTTNAATGCTATAATTTAACTTGTGAAGACATGCTGCCCAATTGAAAATAACTGTGTTGTGATGCATCAGCTGCTGGGAAACAGGAAGAGAAAAACATCCCCCATTGGGGATGCTGCTCTCCTCTGAGAAGTGCTCACAAGGGTGCCAAACACACATCTTCTGCACGGCTCTCACCCTCTCCCAGTTGAAATAACTAAGTCCATGTCTGAGGGGAAGTGTAGCTGTAAATACAACATGGACAAAGGCGAGTTGTTGGATTACTGCTCCAAGCACAAAGAGGGAATTGAGGGGAAGGAGAAGGGAGGGGAAATCCCACCCTGTTTATGAGCACACATCAAAGCAGCACTTCCAGAAATCTGAACGCTCAGATAGGAAGGGGGAGAAAACAAAACCTTGATAGGAAACTTGAAACAATTCCCTGAACACCATTGTGCAGCCCCATGGAGCAGGTTCAGGTTGCACGTTTACACGGGCACGGGGAGGTGATGTCCTGGTACTCAGCTCGTGTGAATACGTGTGGGGTGGGTCCAGGAAGCTAAATTGGTACAGGTGTATCAGCAACATCTATGTGAAAATGCATTTTTTATTTTTATTTTTTTTTCCTGTTTTGCTAGAGTAAATCATGGTCCCATTTTTTTTTTATTCACTAAATGTTTGTTTATTTAATTAGAATTTTACTTATTTATTTTAGGCTTAGTGTAAATTATATGAAATGTGTTAATTAAGGATTTCAACACGTAGTCTGGTGTAAAAAAATGTGTGTCACTGCAAAATGTATCACATGAACTCATAAATACTAAAATTAATGACAAAACAAAACCCTTGACTTAACATATTTTTTTCCCCAGGTATGTATTTATACATACATCTGATATTTCTCCAGCATATGTATGTACACATCTTTGAATTACAGCTACTTCTCCCTCTGATCTTAAGTAATTCAAGATGTCTTATGCATCATGCCTCTGCATTTTGGTTTTGGTTTGGTTTTTCTATTATTATATGCAAAATACCATATGAATACAATGGCAATCACTTAACAGTATTAAACTAGAAATTTTCATGGGACTGTGAACAAACATTTCACATTTATACTGTCTTCTTTTTTTTGGCTCTAATTAGCAGCACCTATGAATGCAGAAGCACCTGGATCATATTATCATCTGCAAATATGACACTGGAGGACAGGAGTTTTATTCCTGCTCATTAAAGCATTAGTTTTACTCCCACTTATATTCAACTTTTTCCTACACAGAATAATACCAAAACCACACCTGGCATCTCATTTCCCTCTTTTGCTTTGAGATCTGCAGCTTGTAGTTTGGGATTGAAATAAGACACACTGGTTCCAGTTACTGAAATCTATTCTTTAACTGAGAGGTAGGAAGGAACAGGCTATTCATTAGCAACAAAAGACCTGAATTTCATTGTTTTGCTTTGGTTCTGGTGTTATTAAACTTTCTTAAAGGGTTTTTTTTGGTAGTAGCAGTAGTAAGTTAAATTAATCAGCTTTAGAAATATGTTTAATAAATAAAATAATTAAAGAACTTAATAAATACCACTAATAAATTTCAATTTTTCTGACCATCTTTGGGGATGTGCTACGTAAGGATCAGCCTGTCGTTCATTCCAGAGGATTTCTGTGTGGCAAATAATCGTTTAAACATATTGCATCAAAAACTAGATATAAATTGAATGTGTAAAAGAATGTATTAATATATTTTTCAATATACTAATTGGAAAAGAAAGGAATTTACATCTTTGCACTGATATATCAAAAATGCCATCTCAAATTCTAGACTTAAACCTTTGAAAACCCAGCAATGTCCAGTTTCCATGCAATTTATTTTTTCCCTTTAATGACTGTTTATCTTGAGATATTTCCTTTATGAGCATGCTTATAAAGCCATATCTTCCTGCTTTTTCTGATGCATAGATCTGGTGTATTCATCTATTTTGAAGTAGATTTCCAATATTTGAATTATTCTATTTCCTTTTCCAGCTTATCAACTCTTAAAATGATTCTAGTTCACATCAGAAGTGGATATGGGAATCTACTGATGGTTTCACCAGCCTGCATGTGTAAGAAGAATATCCTTCTATAAATTTACTCCCTTAGTCTTCTTTAACTTTTCTTAGTCTTCTTAGTGTTGTACTAGATGGAGCATTGGAAACTTTTCCATTAATATTAATTCAAATTTGAATACAAATTTAATTCTGACCATTATAATGACCCTGTTTTTCCAAAACTGACTAAAATGTGTGCATTCAGATGGAGATATTTCAATTTACAACTGTGGTTCTTATAAGCTATTTGTTTATAATTATATGTTTAGATGAAATGAAATGCAAATCAATGTACTTCCCACTGCATGAAGATGACAAAGGAGATTTTAATGGTCTGCAGAGACCTGTGTTGGAAAGATCTTGTGTTTAAATGCACTGCACAAGAAATTATGACAGGGAACATTGGCATGTCTTATCTTGCAATATCATTGATTATAAAGGCAAAAAGGAAGGATTAAGAGGCTTGAGAGAATATTAAATATCTGAAATATGTGGTGACAGTAAGGTGTCCCCTGCAAATGTCACTGCAGGAGAGACTTATTTGCTTAAAAAATGAGAGAAAATGAGGGAGAGAGGAGTTTTTTAAGCAGCATTAAAAAGCTACGTGAAAAGATGGTAATAAACAATGCCTGCCTGAAACTGTTGGCCCTTGAAAGGACCTTGTCAAATAGGTACAACTTAGGGGCTATGTTTATTGTGATGGGATAGAAAGAAGTATATATTGAATATACCCAAATATAATAAAATAACAGCCCAGTTAAAGGACTGGATTCCTTTTTCACACATTCACATGGGGTCAGTTTGGGTGAAGATACCTTTCAGAAGAGTAGATGAGTGGAGGGCAAATGGACAGCCCTGGTGTCAGGAAAGGCATTTAGCACATCTCTGACAATCATGTTTGAAAAAATGGCCCTTAAATATTGACAGTTTCTGGTGATCTGACTCTGCTTGGTCTTTGCAAGTGTCTGGTGATAAAACCAGGCTGATGTTGATCAGATAGTGTCTCTGTTGCTCACTTAAGGCTTAGCTTCACCTCTCTGTGCAAAGAAAATATATTACTTTTCAGACATTGAAGTTCCAAGTTGAGTCTGGTTTGTATATTAAATTCCTACTCCATGCTGTACACGCTACAATAGGAATGAAATGTCTGACTGTGATGTATTTATTGACAATTTATGCAGCAAGTTAATGTGTTTATGAAACAGCATGGTTCCATTGTCCTTAAACCCTCTCTTTCTCCTGTATCTTACCAGACAATTTTAATTCCAAGTCCATTCAAATAGCTTTATTAACATCACTGATGCCTCTACGTGAGTTTCCTCGTGGGTGAATAATAAACAGTAAAGCAGTTGGGAAGCAGAGGTGCCAGGAGAAGGCTGGACTGGTGCCCTCTGATGAGGTTAGGCTGTTGCACATGCACTGCTCTGCCCTGGAAGGGCTGGGGTGCCAAAAAAATGAGCATGAAACAGCACAACCTTCTAAAAAATCTTGGAATCCTTGAAGGCTCAATAATTGGGCGTTTTCTTGCTTGGTTTTCTTCCAAGTGGGTTCTCCTCCAACTCTTCCTAGCCTGGAAATATTAATGAATCATCTTTATTGCTGAGCAATGTGTTTTCCACGGAGAGCTGTTCCAGTTTTTAAATGCATTTGCTTCACATTCATCCACGTAAGGGTATTCTTTCCCCCCCTGTTTTCCAAAGTCTAGCGAACAACCTTAGTATCTGGAAAAAAAAAATTAAAAGAGTGCTAACCTCACACATTTTTTGAAAGCACTATTCAAACTTAATTAAACTTGGCCAGACGGCTGATTTGATTTTTCATTGTTTGCACAATGCAAGTGTATTGGTTTTTGTAGCTACATAAATTTTAAGACTAAACAGTGGGATACACACGATGCTGCCTTTTTCCAATATCTGACCTTTAAGAACTGAAGAAAATAGAGATTTTTGTTTTGTTTTCTGGATTCTTGTGTCAGATGTTATACCCATGAAACATCTGACACAGAGAGAAATAGTTCTGTGTGGCTAAGACTAACAATGCATCATATTTTTTTGCATGTTAGGATTTGAATGATAAGCTCAACATGAAAGAAATATAGACTGAAAGGGAATCTCTGAGGAAGTACAAAGACATTTTGAACAAATCAATGGATTTTCACTTTTTAGTTATTTATTTAAAGAAAATTAGAAAATGTATTTAATATTCTTGTTGATTAATTAGTCGCTACCTCTACTCATTATTATTAAATAAATTCCCCCTTAGACCCAGAAAATGGCTGCTACAGAAAAAAAAAATAGTGTTTACAGCTTGAGCAATAGCCTACTTATTGGGTCACTTGTAGTGAAAGTGGAATATCTCTCTTCATTTCCTTCCTCACCCTTAAACATTTGAAACACTTTTTTTTTTTCCATCACATAGAAGACTGACCTCATAAGTCAGTGTGGTGAGTTAGGGTATTCTGGGTGGGAAAATTAACATTGCTACAAATGCAGGGACATTTACTAATTCAGTGCCAGCATCTTTGGACATTGAATGAGGAAATCTGAGCAAGCCATATATTACAGGAAGAGCAACTACTGCAGTTTGTAATTTGCTTTTATTTTTATTTCGTAACAGGAAAAAAGGTTAAAAATAACAGATTTGGCATGTTCTTAGGGAAAAAAAAAAAGTGATGTATGTCAGCATCATGTGGTAGGAAACTTTTAGTCAAAAACATGGCAAGTTTCTGCCCATATGGGAAGGAGAAGGAAAAGAATTAGTCACATCAGCAATTGTCAGATGTATTTTTGTAGATTTAAAATGCCGTTATGGCAATATTTTAGTTCTTGCAAGCTCGTCTTTGAAAGACTGGTTAAATAAAATAAATAAAAACTAAATAAAATTAAAAAAAAAAAAGAAAAAGGAAAAAAAAAAAGAAAAAAAAAAGATTGCCAATGAGTCTGAGAAAGTGGAAGCAGAAAAGCCTGACTGGCAAGCAGCCATGAAGAGGTCAGAAGTTCAGATCTTGGTCTTGTTTCATTATTTCTAATCCACCTCCATATAGAAAGAAGGACAGATTTCAAAGGAAAAATAAGTGAAATGAAGACTGATAATTCCTGACATGATTCCAAGTTAGAAAGCAAATAAATTAATGAGATAAAAATAATTTTCACAGTGACAATGCTGTTGAGTTATCACTCTAACAGTTCCACACTGTTAGTGTCTGACTTCTGAATTTTTCCAGTAAGCACCTTTTCTCTTCTTTTTTTTTTTCCCTTTCTCTTTGAACTGTTAATTAATCATTTTGAGGTCTTCTGCATTTAATGACCATCTTTGGAACATGTGTGATGGCAAGGCTGGCTTTTAAAGAAAAACATGAAATCGGTTACAAGCAGTCATTCATGTTTCTAACTTGTTATTTATTGGCCTGTTCAATTAATGACTAATGCAAAGAATTAGATTAGAAATATGACTACCCCACTGAGGGTAATTGAAAAGATAACCTGTCATGTGGCATAAGCATTTACCACTTTTTCCATTACTTATTTTAATTGGTGGTTAATAATAATACAACTGAATGGTGGTGCAATACCCGCAGTAGGTGATTGCATGAAGGATGGACTAGATAATTCTGTATTTACTCCCACTTCTGCCACAGGTTTTTCAGTCCTCTGACAAGCAATGTAATGACATGAAGGAATTTAGCCTCTTTAGCCTGGAGAAGAGGAGACTGAGGAGGGACCTCATCATTGTCTATCAATATATTAAAGGTGAGTGTAGGGAGGATGGAGCCAGACTCTGCTCAGGGCCATCCAGTGACAGGACAAGAGGCCATGGGAGTCAGTTGGAGCACAAGAGGTTGAGGGGAAACATAAGGACAAACTTGTTCCCAGGGAGGGTGGCAGAGCCTGGCAGGGGCTGCCCAGGGGGGTTGTGGAGTCTCCTGCTCTGGAGACATTCCAGCCCCCCCTGGATCTGTTCCTGGGTGACTTGGTCTAGGTGACCCTGCTCTGGCAGGGGGGTTGGACTAGATGATCTTCTAGCTCCCTTCCCACCCCTGAAACTCTGTGATTCTGTGAATTTAATTACCTAAATATGCACAATACTAAAATGTACAATGGTGCACACGAAAGCTGTTGTTAATTCCAAAAGAGCTGTCTGCCTATTGACATGAGAAACTGGAAAGTGTCTGTAAAACAGAGCCATTTGCTAGAGTAAGTCTGAAGTTGCTGGTGAATTGTACAGCTAACTTCAAAAATGTTGTCTGCTGTCCAGAAGTTATCAAGTAGTAGGCCGTGGTGTAATTTGGAACCAAATTTACTCTGAAGTAATTTCCTTGATTACCTATGTCCTGAGCCTCTCCATCTGTGAAGTGAGTGTTGCAAAACAGTTCCCTCCTCCGCAAGCTTTTCTAGGGTGACTTAACTGTGAAGACATTCCATGCTGAACCAGGCCAAGTGCTAACTCTCTCCCCAGTGTTTGTTAAGAGTATTTGTGCTTCCACCCTTCCCATACATAACTCACACGTGTATCTGTGTTGGAAAGAGACACTGAGAAAGATTCTTCTTCATGAAACCATAGGGACATGACAGGAACAATCTATAATCCCCACTTCACTCCAGAGAATGAAGTAGAAAATCTGTAGCTGATTAAAGTTCTTTTTTTTTTTGCACATATTTTGGCCAGAGCAAGTATCTTATGCAGCTTTTTCCCTAAGCATACTTCCATCTTAAACAAAGAGAAGAAAACTCTGATGAGGATCAGACTCTGTTGTAAAAAAATTATTCTATTTTGTTCCAGTGAATACCGCAATGATTTTATTGTCTTACATTTCTGCGCTTAGAGAAACAGAACTTTCCCCCAGGTATTAGTGTTATCATCCTCACTTATGAAGTCTTTGTCAATAATTGCACCGTATTTTTTTCTAATGTAACATGACACTATTAACTTTTTAAGATGAAATGAAAAGAATGCCCAAAGAGATACTGTAGATTTCTAGAATATATTAAAATTGCTGCTGAATTACAGATATAACTATTTAGCTAATTATCTTAGTGAAAATAATAGCTCTGAATATTCTCTTTTAGAAAAGAGAAAACCAGCAGTTGTTATGTGAAATCAAAGAAATGGCACATTTGTAAAACCACTGCCACACAGAATAGGCATAAAAGACTCTTCTGTTCTTTCTTAGGGAGCTTATTTTAGGGAGGTGTGTGTGTATTGTGTTTTTTTTTCCAAAGGTAAACTAACATTTTTTCAGGTTTTAAGAAGATACAGATGAGGAAGGACATGGCAAGTGTTTTGAAAGTTGGAGATGATGGACAATTGGTACCACAATACAAAACATGATGGGAGCTCCCACAGCAGAAGGGATTCTGTTGAAAAGGTGAAAAAACCCAAATTTTTATTTAGATAAGATCACCTTATTGTTATTTTGTCTTTTTCCTTTTTGTTTCAGGACCCTAGTTCTTTGAGTATCCACACTGTCCCAGGGCCAAAGCAGCACTTCATGGATACTGAGGCAAGTACCATATAAATATGAATGAACCTGCCCTTAACTCCTAATAGTTAAAACAGGAAATTTAGCCTGCAAGGATTCACTCTCTCACATCCATACTTGCCAGAATATGGTCACATGTTGAGTTTGAGCTCTGCAAGTCTGCCAAGTTCAGCCTTCTCAGTGCTGAGACAAAAATGTTATACTTGCCAGAATTCAGGCCTTTACTCCAGAGTGAATTGTCAGCATTTCCATCAACAAGCACTGACCTAGACATAAAAATGATTAAATTCTCAATTAAGGGCTTTTTCCTGTTTTGTTTTGGGTTGGTTTGGATGGTTTGTTTTTGAATTTGGTTGTTTGGGGTTTTTTTTATGAATTTGTCCCTTTCTGGTCATTTTCAAGAAAATTAAAGGATTTTAGACAGGAAGAGCATAGGATGTTAATGGAGCATGAACAGATAGGAAAAGGGGGCTTCAGCAAAATAGATGCCCTCCATGGTCATAGTCTCATGAATATATTTAAAGCTTCAAATATTTTACAGCCTAGTTTCAGAGCTGATTAGCTTTATGCAGTTGGCTTGACAAGATATGCATTCTCCAGGTAGAGGAATAGATGGGCTGGGGATTTGGTTGTTCTCTGGTGGTTTGCNACCAGCAGTTGTTATGTGAAATCAAAGAAATGGCACATTTGTAAAACCACTGCCACACAGAATAGGCATAAAAGACTCTTCTGTTCTTTCTTAGGGAGCTTATTTTAGGGAGGTGTGTGTGTATTGTGTTTTTTTTTCCAAAGGTAAACTAACATTTTTTCAGGTTTTAAGAAGATACAGATGAGGAAGGACATGGCAAGTGTTTTGAAAGTTGGAGATGATGGACAATTGGTACCACAATACAAAACATGATGGGAGCTCCCACAGCAGAAGGGATTCTGTTGAAAAGGTGAAAAAACCCAAATTTTTATTTAGATAAGATCACCTTATTGTTATTTTGTCTTTTTCCTTTTTGTTTCAGGACCCTAGTTCTTTGAGTATCCACACTGTCCCAGGGCCAAAGCAGCACTTCATGGATACTGAGGCAAGTACCATATAAATATGAATGAACCTGCCCTTAACTCCTAATAGTTAAAACAGGAAATTTAGCCTGCAAGGATTCACTCTCTCACATCCATACTTGCCAGAATATGGTCACATGTTGAGTTTGAGCTCTGCAAGTCTGCCAAGTTCAGCCTTCTCAGTGCTGAGACAAAAATGTTATACTTGCCAGAATTCAGGCCTTTACTCCAGAGTGAATTGTCAGCATTTCCATCAACAAGCACTGACCTAGACATAAAAATGATTAAATTCTCAATTAAGGGCTTTTTCCTGTTTTGTTTTGGGTTGGTTTGGATGGTTTGTTTTTGAATTTGGTTGTTTGGGGTTTTTTTTATGAATTTGTCCCTTTCTGGTCATTTTCAAGAAAATTAAAGGATTTTAGACAGGAAGAGCATAGGATGTTAATGGAGCATGAACAGATAGGAAAAGGGGGCTTCAGCAAAATAGATGCCCTCCATGGTCATAGTCTCATGAATATATTTAAAGCTTCAAATATTTTACAGCCTAGTTTCAGAGCTGATTAGCTTTATGCAGTTGGCTTGACAAGATATGCATTCTCCAGGTAGAGGAATAGATGGGCTGGGGATTTGGTTGTTCTCTGGTGGTTTGCAATAGCAGAGCAAAATGTGCTCTGCCTCCCTGCAGCTCTTCCTCATGCGTGTTCTGACATCTATTTAAGTCTTAATGCAACTGGGTTGAAAGGGAGAGGTCCCCATGCCACCAAGGGACCATCTCTAACATTTCTTATAATGGGGGGGAAAACCCCTGCTCTTTTATTTGTGCAAGAAAGGGGAATAAAAAATGACCTGAGCAAAATTGCGTGTGACATCCCATACAGGAGTGAAATGTGCAACAACAAACTTGCTGTTGTCTCCACAAAAATGTCTAGCTAGCATCAGCACAGAAGAAATTCACAACCAAAATAAAATGGCAGAGTGCCAGATAGTGCTTCAGGACTTAAGGCTGTGGTAAATTTTTTATTAGAGAGGTCTGCACGTCCCAAAGGTTAAAGTCATTTCCAGTGGCCTAGCTGTTGTGTATATATGGCAGCTTTTAGGTTTGCACAGAAGTGGAAAGGCCAGTCACTGAGGAACTCTGTACTCTGGGTTGCTGCTGCCATTTCTGTCTTGCAAAATTTATGTTAAATTATTCCTTTAATAATGTTTCTGCACGGTGGTTATATATGAAGAAATGATTAGTGACAGTCAGCTGTTATCTGACCTTGCTGACATTACAGATGATGCTGGGTGATTTTGTGGCATATTTTTCAAGAAGCATCTGAACCAGAGTTCTTATCTTGACAAAGAGTTCCTAAGAACACAGTTGGATTGAAGGATTCAATATCTATTGATGAAAAACATCCTTTTGCAAAACAAGCAAAAGTGACCATTTCTTAGACCGTTTGAAATCTTAAATAATGGGATGGAGAAGGTGCCAGTACAAAGAAGAAAGGTATCAAGAACACAGCAGTTTACTAGCTGAGTGACCACACACATATGACACAGAAAGTTAGCAAAAGTGAACCAAGTCAAAGTTAACCTAAACTTCCAAATGAAACACTGCATAGAAGAAATCCACTTGACCATAGTACCTTCAGCTCTACACTACAGATTGTTTTATTTTGAGCTGCAAAGTCTTTAAAAACTTGAAAAACCCAGCACCTCAAGGGGTCAAATAGTCCATAAGCTCAGCTCTCTTCTATGGAGTATCACAGTGTTAGATTTACAGGCAATATTGGGGTAAGGAAGAACTGCTCGGATTTACTGTTGCTGTTGTTGGCTGGTTTTACCTTTCTTTGAAAAATTCCAAAGCTCTTTTGTGAAGCTTGCAGGATCCCATGAGTGAAAGCTGTTTGTGATGAGAAGCAGGAGTTCCTTAAAAGACTATCTGATAAGCCCTAAAGTAAAATTAAGTTGTATTCTCTTTAAGGTTATCTGCAGAGATTCCACTACCGAACAACAAGTTCACAGGAAATCATAAATATAAAAGCCAGGCACTTGTGATGATTTTAAGAACACGTGTCATGAAAAAGGATCATTCCATCTTCATGGAGTCACAGGCTTTAACGGCCAGAATTCACTTCCTGAGAAACACAAGCCAGAGAACTTCACCCAATATATTTGGTACATGGTATTTCCTTTCTTTAAATGAATTGCCAGTAGTATTAACTTGATAGGGTGATGGAAGCAGTTTCCACAGGCAGTTTTAGGGAATGCAATTCTCTGAATGAATACACAGATAATTGATTGAACCCTTCTCTGGTGGATGTGCACTGAACTGGAGTTACAGATGCCACACAGATGCCTCAGTAGTATATGCTGGGAAAAAGGACACCAAAAACATATGATTACTTAATACCTCTATGCAGTAAACATAAGTCTTGCAGCATCAGCTCATACTGGCAGGAATCTGCCTTTTGTATTAACATTTTGTATTAACATCTTCCCTGTAACTGTGGAATTGACATCAAGGGCTTACGAAGCAAGCAAGGTATCAAACAAAAAACCCCCACACCATATATTTGTGAGTCAGCAGTTGGAATATCAAGTGGCAGACAGCTGAGGAAAACAATATGCAATCCAACAGGCTGAATTAGTACAGAGAACATGGAGCAGGGCTGTTTGTCTTAATATTTTTATCTTTTCTGTATTAGAAAAGATTCTATGGGTGTTATCACTAAACCAGATTTCTTTTTTTCCTCAGATTACACTTTGTCACTCTTCTAGGTTTTTTTGGTTGGTTGTTTTAGTTTAGTTGTTTTGGGTTTTTTGGACCTAATATTATACCACTAAAATCCAATGTTCTGCTTTCACAGTTCCAGAAACAGAGTCCTCCCTCATCTCAAGGATGAGAAGAAAAAGGGGGGAGGAAGGACAGGGAGGAAATACGTGAATTAGGTAAACATTTGGGTTAACTACTGCATGAGCTGGGATGAAAAGTTTTTCACTTTCAAGCTGGCTTTTTATCTAGAGAAAAGGGAGTTAAAATGTGTTGTGAGAGATGGTTGTGGTCGTCTCAAGGAGAAGGTGC
Organism: Ceyx cyanopectus; assembly: GCA_013401355.1. Classification (NCBI taxonomy): domain Eukaryota; kingdom Metazoa; phylum Chordata; class Aves; order Coraciiformes; family Alcedinidae; genus Ceyx; species Ceyx cyanopectus. The sequence continues at coordinate 61,516 of VYZU01089664.1, forward strand.
AAGAAAGATTGTCATGTGTCTTAATTTCCATGTTGTCTCAGAGAAAGGACAAATGTCATTATTCATTTTGAGACAAAAAACTCACGGTGAGGTGAATAAATTATTGTTACTTTCTCTCTTCTTGCTCTAATTTCCTGCCCTGGAATGGAGGTGGATCAGCTGAGCCACAGCACAGACACTACAACATTCATCTTGGCAGAGACAAGTTGTTTATGTTAAGGCAAAAAATGTGCTGTTTATTTAACTCAAACACAACCATATGACCTTCAGATGGCAATAGCATGATCAGCTTTGACACGGGAACAGAAATGATCAGACAGATGTAAAAAAAATCCAGAAGAAAAAAATCTTGTAGTGTGTTTCACTCTTTCAGTAGAAGTTTATTCGGTCTCCACGGTTTTCAGCTGTAAAATAGTTCAGTTTCTGATAGCTGAACTCTGAAGTGCAACTCATTGTTATGAAATGAAAAAGGAAAATGCAGCAGCAAACCATTTGCATTTTGTCTAAGTCAGCACCATCTAGTCATGCATATATATAAATATATACCCGTGTATGTATACATTTATGTAATTTTACTATCACTAGCTAGAGAACGTGTACATACAAGTGTACAGGCATTCAAATGTGAAACTATGGGTGAAAATTCAGGACCCAAACTGTGTCTCATACTTTGCTCACGTAGATGGGGTGAACAGAAATAAGTGTATGTGGCACTGAACTGCTTCTTGTAAGTAAAACACCTAAGAATAGAGGTTTATTCGGGGTCTCAAAAGTCTTACCTGTGCTCTTTTCTGGATTCCCACTGTGTAAGGACCACATGCCAAATTCTCTGCTGTGGCAGTGAGGCAACAGTGCAAGCCTAGAAGTTGCTATGATTTCCTCCTAGGTGGAATTGACCCTTTCCTGACAGCTCTTGATCATCTTCATTAAAGCTCTTAGCTGCTAACATTCTGGAACTGAAGCCTAACCTTCAAATCATGTCAATTGAACCCTCCTTGGTCTTTATATTCTATATTCCAGACTAGTTTGGTTTTTTTCATCAGCTTGATTGCAATTTTCTTCTGTTCTGTCTATATGTTTCTTCTTCTATAGCGTGAGGTGTACAGAACTTAGTTTTGATTTCAGGCTCTGTGCAGACACAGGAAGGACATTGCTGTTTTGGTAAGAGACTGTTCATAGATAAAATCATGAACACAGGTTTTTTTATTAAGTGAAAATTGAGGAAAGCAACTGTGAGACCTAATCCATCCTCATATGGTTTCTCAGAAACCATAACTTAGATTTAGGGAAATTGAACATAACTGCTATAAATATGTGTGTGTGTCTATACCTTTAGCCAACATTTAACTGTCATAAACAGTGAATTTTATTCTTGTCAGCTAAAGTCTCAAGAGGCGAGGATGACAGATTTAAGTGAAACCTAGAAGTTATTGGGGCAGAAAGTGCTGCCCAGAGTAGTGGAGGGAGCAGTGTCTCCGTGCAGCCACAATTCCTGGCTGCTGCTGCCCTAAAAGTCTGCAGCAAAGGGAATGACAAATAGGCTGGGCTCTGGTAACACCTTCACTCATCATCAGTGCTGCATCCTTGTTCAAAAACACCCGACTTCCAAGCAGGCCTGATAGTTAAAGCGTCTCTTGACACTCTTGATACTCATTTTTCTCAACTGGTGTCCTGCTGTAGTGGGTGCAGGTGTAGCACAGCCTCAGAAATCTGGAGCAGCCCCCTAAGCACTATGCAGGTGGCAGGTTGGCCACGGTGCTTCATGGTTTCTGCCATCCCTCAGACACGATGAGAGCAATGCCTGCCCATTCCTACCAAGTGCAGCCTGCCAGCTGTGAAGTGGCAAAGAAAAGAACATGTTTATTTTTCTGTCTTCTCTCCTAAAGCAGCCTGCAGTAGTTATCAGGTGTTTCAGAGTAAGGATAAAAAAAACCCAAACAAACAAAAAAACCCACAAACCAAACAAAAAAGATAAAAACTGCAGAATTAAAGAGTTAAAACCCAGGAAGATATTAATGCCTGAGAATTTTAGGAAGTCCTTTACCTGCTTTGTAGACCACCGAATAATTTTACATAGCATAATGCAGAGGAAATGTAGCTCCAGTTAGGCTGATTACAGTCTCATTAAAAATGCTATTTTTTATTTTTTATTTTTAAGTGTGTGACATATTTCTGTGGGTTAGAGATCCTCTTTTTATTGGACAACAGTGCTCTCATCTGAGGGTCAGCAGCAGCAACACCATTGTCACAGATTATGGACCTGGAGTTCTTGGCATTTTATGAGACTTGGGACTGCCTGTGCAATTTATTGGCTAAACAAAACAAACAAGAAAAACAAAATCAAATTGAAAAGAGCATTTTTTGGGGGGAATAATATTTGAAAGACAAATTAATAGGTAACTAGCAGTAAGAGGAGAAGAAAACTAGGTCATTAATAGTGTTTTGTTGTTTTTTTTTTTTGACATGTTAACAAACAGCTTTATTTTGGAAAGGCTGACATGCTTAGTTACAGTCTGAAATGTCATAAATGCTGATTTTGAATTCATTTTCATTGAAAACCAGCATAGACTGCTTAAGAGAGGGATAAGAAAAATGGCTTAAAAAAAGAATAATGAAACCTAATTGTGAGCTGACATTAAATTTTTCAGGTTTTCTTTTTTTCTTGCAAACTTGAATTGTTTGTTTGACTAGGCAATTGCTAATTGCCCACCATTGCTTAACTGCACCAAATAATCACAGAGTGCTATGCATGACATGGTGCTTTCCACAAAGTTCCTGTCAGAAACATGAACAACAAAAAAAATAATTTCATCATTACAGTGGCAATTGTTGTATATTGCATTTATGGATAATATATCCTTGTACAATAGGAGTTCTTGTTCATGCAGGAATTACAAAGAGCATCTTTCAGAGCAATTTCAGTCTATTTTTTGTGTCTTGAGATTGTTGCCTTCCCCATATTTTTTCTGATTTGTGGTATTTGTAATAATGGGCCCACTAAATATCTTACCTCAAAAGGATTAACCTATGATAATTACAAATTATGTAAAAAGCTGGCCTAGCTCTATTTTCTATGCATCAGAACATAGACAAAAGGGATGTTTAATTAAGCATTTCTTTTTGTCTGTGAAACTAATGAATACAATATTTGAGGTTACATTGACTATGCAACTTGAGATAAAAGCAGTTTTTAGTTATGTGACTTTTTCTTAACTATAATTTATTTTATATTACAGAAATATATTGCTTTTTTATAGAGGATAAAGGTAGAATAAGTAAAAAGACATATTGGCTTGTAGGCATTATTTGGTCAGAGTTAACTGTAGTAACTTGATTTTTTTTTGTGTGTGTGGACTAATTTTATTGCCAGTAACAACATTAGTGGTTATTCATGCTAAGATAAGGGCAATAAAAATCCAATGATCCAGGATGTATGATTGACAAAAAGATCACGAAGGAATTTCCCTCTTACTGACTTATATTTCACATTACATAAATGGTCAGAAACTCTATAGGGTTTTGGAAGCTGTTTCTGAAATGCAGAGTCTGATGTATTGCCAGAGGCAAGATGCCAGACTGGATGCATCAGGGATCTTGTCTGCTAAGAAATGCTTCAGTTTCTTCCAAGAGACTGTCCATATGCACGTTCATGCCATAAGCATGTGTCTGCTTCTCTGAGATAAACACTTCTCACTTCTAGCTGTGTCTACAGGATCACTATCACGTCCTGTCCCATCTGACATAAAATAATTGAGGGTGCTCTGATCACTCAGGACTGATTAGTGGACAGGTTCTGAACAGCCACCTTAGCCATTTAGACTTCTCTTTAATTGCTTCATTTTATGATTTGTTTGTCCTGCTCTCTTTTCTCATTGCAAAGGTGACTCTGCCCCTCTGCTCTGCTCTGCTCAGAGTATTGCATCCAGTTCTGGAGCCCCCAGCACAGGAGAGACATGGAGCTGCTGGAGCAGGGCCAGAGGAGGCCACAGAGATGACCAGAGGCTGGAACAGCTCTGCTGTGGGGACAGGCTGAAGGAGCTGGGGTTGTTCAGCCTGGAGCAGAGAAGGCTCTGGGGAGACCTTAGAGCACCTGCCCGTGCCTGAAGGGACTACAAAAAAGGCGGGAAACGGACCCTTTACTGAGGCCTGGAGTGACAGGATGAGGGACATTGGGTTGAAATGAGAGCAGAGGAGATCGAGACTGGATCTCAGGAAGAAGTTGTTTCCCTTGAGGGTGGTGGCTCAGTGGCACAGGCTCCCCAGGGAGGTGGTTGAGGCCCCATCCCTGGATCTATTGCAGGTGAGGTTGGCCAAGGCTCTGAGCAGCCTGGTCTGGTTGAGGGTGTCCCTGCTCCCTGCAGGGGGCTGCACTAGATGACCTTTGGAGGTCCCTTCCAGCCATAAACATTTTCTGGTTCTACATTGCTTCTCAGTTTTCTGTGTGGAAAAGCAGGATGTGTCAGGGGAAGCCCAGACATATGGTAACCACAGCTCCCAGAGACACTGTCTTCCAGTGAGACCAACATTGGTTTTATGTAGATTTTCTCACTCCTACTGTAAAACTAATGTTATTTTCCAGTCACTAATGTTTATAATAGAGCAATATTTTGTCTCACCCACCTTTATTTCTAGTTCTTTTTTTTATTACTTTTAGTCAAATCTCTAACCAATACATTTTGAATAATGCATAAACCAAACAGTACAAATATCCATAGGAATTTTGCTACAACAGCTGGACGCATAAATTGGTTAAGTGGTTTGTTTTTTTAATCACAGGCATTCTCAAAGATGAAATGACCTCTTTAATTTGGAACAATTCATTATGCGTGTTAAGGAGGAATGTTAATGTGGTTTAAGTAAATTAGTGAGAACTGGAAGTCTCTAGATTATCCTAATTTTCCTCTGACCTTCCAAAATGCATTATCCAAGGATGCTTTCCAAAAATTCATTATTGTTTAATCCAATCCAGTCCTACCAGAGCTTCACATTTCTTGATGAATTGTTGTTTGCAATAAGTGACAAAGCAGAGGCATTCTGCAGGCAGTGGCTGAAACCCTTTTCACAGTTAGAACACGCTGTCAACTTACTGTGATCTGTAGGAGCAGGATCCTAAGCAAATGTTATTGTGATGGCACTTGCTTTTTAAACAAGTAGAGAGAAAGAAACACTTCACAGTTCTGCTGCTTCATATACTTATATAGTCATATATTCTCCCACGGATTTGAAAAATTCAGGTTAAATTCTGCATTTGAGAATTTACATCTTCTATATTCCAGGTGACTATATAACTTACTAGTGTATTCTGTCTTGACAGCAAAGTATAAAGACATTTTTAAGTTACTATAGTGTAAAATAATTCTGAATTAAGGCAGGAATAAAGCACACAAGTTGAAGCATGGCACCCTAGTTGAATAATTAGAAGAACTTGCTCAGAAGAAATGAAAAATCTCATTTTCCAGGTCCATTATAGCCAAGGTTATGTTTTACTAAGGGCTCATTAATATGAGAAACATGGTTTTGGTGTAAAGACTGGCTTAGAGGATGCTCCCATCAGAACTTCCACTCCTCTATGAAAGAAAGTTACTACCAATAGCTCAAAATGATGCACAAAAGGTTCTTTCTTACAGGAGAAGTAGAAAAATCTTACTCAGGCCAGTTTTAGACCACTCCTTTAGGTCAATAATGACCTAATAATGGCCTGCTTCCCATGCCAGCTTCTAACATACCTTTACCTAGTGAACATACTACAGCTGCATGCATAGATCAATCATTTACAAGCTGATTAGAAAGGGGTCTAGGGCAAGGCAAAACATGTCCCAGTGAAAATAGAGATATTTTTAATGCACCACCCACACACCTGGAATGGGGATGTAGGTCATATTCTTATTTTTCTCTCAGTCCAAATAAATTAAAACACTTAATTACAAGATACTATATGTAACTAGGGAAATTAATCTTAACCAGGGGTATGCAGTATGGCCAATAAGAATAGAAACAGTCAATTTAAGTAAAGAGTGCATGTATTTTATAGTGTTTCTTTACAACCTGTCAGGTGTGCATTTCCCAGTAAGGTGTATGGAAGCACAAATGAAGCTTGTGCTGTGATGAGGCACAAAGGAGATGCTAACTGGTGAGTGAAGCACAGAATAAATTAGTTGTGATGTACTGTTTGGCAGTGGTTAAATTCAGGTGAAGCTGAGACTTTTTTTTTTATATTAATTATATTCAGAAACTGCATAAGTGTATTATTCTTCATTATACCAAAAGTCTGAGAGCTTTTGGAAGGTCTTTTTTTTGCCTAATGGCATTCATCCAGACTTCAAGAAATGTTCTTGTTTAGGCCTGTGCAATGATTTTCACCCAAAATGAAAGGCTGTTGTAGGTTTATCCATACTATGTTGACCTCATTTTCTCTAAACCTGGAAGCTATAACCACTCCCAAATCAGTCTAACTTACTGAGAACAGGAAACCTTGAAATACTGTGTGTGCAGAGGGTATAAGAGCTATGAATGAAACCTCTCCAGAAATGAGTTTGTCCTTGCTGATAAAAAAAGAGATGAGAGAAAGAAGGGAAGAAAAGAGGCAAAAGTTAATACCAAACACAGACTCTAAAAACTGGTATCTAAGCACAGGTTTAAGGGTGTGGTTCATGCTGATCTGTTTCAAATGGTCTTTAATAAGGTGACTTGAAGCTAAGTAATCAAAGTGAAAAACTGGAACTGCAGACCCAGATTTTGCATTGTGGAGTTTAGAAGCACATAGAGCTTTGGGTTTAATCTTCTTGTAAAGCTCATAACTGGATCGAAGCAGTTTGGCACAAGTTTTCCTGTCCTAAATGATTTTTTATTATTTATAATATCAGAAAATTTAAAATATAATACATCTACATCCTATAGTTCCCTGTCAGCTTCCTGCTCCAGCATAAGGCCAAGCATTGCCTCCTGTCAGACTTCATTTAAAGGTAGTTTGCCTTGTTGTTCCATCACTTCTTCAGATGCCAGGAGTGATCTTGGGAATAGTGCTGTACAAGACTCTATTTTCTGGATTGATAGAGCTTACTTGCCTTTCCACCCATGCAAAGCAAACTCCATTCTGCTTAAATCCCCTGAATGTCTTAACTTGTAGCAGTTCCTAAAAAAAAGGAGAAATGCAAAAATAAAGCTAAGTAGTATAGGCTAAGAACATTCACAATTCTTTGGTGTCCTAAGTAGTGATAGCACTTTACCCTTGTTGATGTGCAAATGTAGACTATCAAGTCTTCTCTATTATTACTCTGTAATTGGTAGAAAATGCTGTAATATTTGTGTGGGTTTTGGTTTGGGATTTGGTTGGGTATTTTTTGCCTTATAAAATTTATGAACTATACTTATCTGCTCTTTTCCAAGCTGTGATATCATTTCTTGCAAGAAAGACCATACTAAAGCTGCTTTAGCAGTAGTGGGTGGCACTCTGTTTTTGTACAAAATACTTGACTCCAAAATGCTCAGTAAACCATAGTTCTGGAAAAAAATCAGAGCTACGAGAGTTTGTATTTATTCTTGAGTGCCAAATAGCAGGAATTGACATTTTTTTCTCAATCCTTTCATTTCTGAAAGTAGATTCCTGCCTCTTTGTCTTGCACTGCTGCACAATTGACTTAAGTATCCCCACCAAAGTGAAGGTGAGGTGTGACATTGCAACTGGGTTGACAGATTGTGCAACCAAAACTGCATTTTCCCTCTAAACCAGAGCCCTTGGCCATGTGCCCATTTTTCTTCCCTCACACCAGCTCTGTTCCCAGCTGACCACAGGGTGGTAAGCTGACCCAAGAAGCACAGTCAGCAGAAAATGATCCCACGCCATTATTTTCTTTTAACATTTTATTATTATTATTATTTTTTATTAGCTCAGTTAGGTTTAACCCTTGAAAAATTTCTTACCCATGAATGCCAGGAATGGTTTAGCCAGGAAAGGAGATGCAACAGCACAGAGGGAGTAGGGAAGACTACCTCTGAGGAGAGCACATGTGGAATTCCACCCTGACAAGCAGAATAAGCAGAACTGCTGGCTATAATGAAAAACAGGGCCTCTGACTTGTTTTGTTAGTGAAACAGGCTCGAGTGTGAACCCTTCACTGGGCTTTTGTGCAAGAAAATAAAATAATCCCATTTTCATTTAATAAAAACTCTCTGTATGTCAGAGATGTGTTTTCATGATGTAACGATTAAAATATCCCATAGTATTAATTGTATATATGATGTATGCATATTTATTCATAGTATAACATTGTTATTCTCTTATTTGCAGTTTATTTCCCCTGTTTTGAGAAGGAAGGAGGAGATTGCATCCTTATTGACTAAGCACTGCCATGTGAATGAAGGATGAACACTGCTGAATAGCTGCACAGTCAGGTTGAGTATTCCCACATTATACTTCTTAATCTTTTTATTATTCTCCCTTATTTTGCCAAAGAACTTAAAATTCACAGTAAAAGTGATATTCAACTATGCTGACTTCTACACAGAGAAGGCAGTCCCTGCTCATAAGGAATTCTTCTGGAACTTCTGTCTCTGCATGTTCCAATTTATTCATATGCCTACTGAGTTTCAAGTCAGTGACACTTCCACTCTGTTCTATTAATATCTCAAGTCTTCTTTGAATATTTATTCAGAGTTGCATTTAGTTCTCCATGCAGAACTATTTGCTATTTGGAAATTTTAAAGGTGCTTTCATGTATTAATATAAATCTTTATAATGTGTATTGTTTATAACCTGTTTGGGGTAGTGACCAAGATACAGTAGTTTGAAACAGCAATAGTGTGGAATTAAAAAAAAAACCTAAACTTATTTTGCAACTTTTCTGATGCAAACAAATTAGGAAGCACAGGTTTTTCTAAAGAAAGCATGCTGTTGTTAGGCAAGCTCCTGCTTTGTTTCTGAAACTTGTACCTGCTCACTAACCCACAATTCTTACTAGAGAATAGAACAAAAAAGAAAGCTATTGTCTTTGGTTTCTATCATGAAAAAATGCACAGAGAGACAGACGTGCAAAATTGGAGAGAACAGGAGATAAGTGACAAAGAGAGTAAAACATGTTTCCATAAGGCAGCTGTATATGATAAATATGAACTATCCTTAATGATCATAATATATATATTCTAGACACAGCATTCTCTGGTGAGTCATCTTTATTGAGAAATCTGCATGTGACACATAGATGGAAGTCGATGGGAAATCAGTTCCCATGTAGTTTTAAAAGTAATTTTTATAGGAGCTTTTTAAGTTCTTCAGAATTCTGTGATTTTCCCTCCATTAACTTTCTTCACAACACCAAAATATTTATAGCATGCGTTTTGCAGGGTGTAAGATCCATCCAATAAACAGTAAAATGTCTTTCAAAGTATACGTGTAATAATATTTTTTGACACATTTTCAGAAATGTGTAAATACAATTATTGTTTGTGTAACTGCTTCTCCTCCACACTAGATTCCTTTAAGGCTTTGTCCTCAGCGTTAGTCATATTTATTTCCAGGAATGCCACAGAAAACACAACTTTCAATTACATTTGCTTTCAAACATGTAAAAGAAACAGATGTTAAAGCAATTAATAAAATTATGACATTCATAGTTCCCTGAAAGTCAGTTAGTTCCTGCAGTTTTTCAGTGCAAGAGGCTAGACTGACAAAAACAAGGAGCACAAATCGAGCTGCTCACTTGTCACTCTGAAGAAAGTCACATGAAAATGTCACAGAGCATATTTTTCCAGAGGAATTATTTTCATCCTTCCCATCTATTTCTCATTCCATGTACGATTTCTCACAGGGTACTTGCATTCAAAGCTTTCTGGTATCAAAAGCCCTCTAGCTGACTGAGCAGAGCTCTGAATAGGCCCGGGCTACTGTAAGGTGGGAGCTAATGAAAACTGTTTTGTTCTCCCCTGGTGACTTCTCAATGAAGTTTGCTAAGCTGCATGAAAAGCAGAGGCTCTTTTTGCACAGGGAGTGAGCCTGTGTGGAGTGCCACTACCAGAGCTAGCTGCCAAAGTGCAGGGCAGGCTGGCCAGTGTTGAGGCAGGATTTACCCCCTAGTGTGTGATGGGAGATGAGAATTCAATGCTTTGCTTTCCTTTGGGTTGTTGGGGTTTTTTGGATTTTTTTTTTTCTGCTTTTCCAGTGTTAAAAAAAAAAAAAAAAGGAGAAAAAAGAGAAAAGGAAAGAAAAAAGAAAAAAAGAAAAGGAAATAAAAGTTCAAGACTTTTCACTGAGTGAACTGTATTGTGAATGTCTGTTGGGGCGATGAAGGGGGGAGAAGAAATAGTTCTAAGTACATTCAATTTTGCATCCTTGAAGCAAGCAAGGAAGGAATATCGAGCACTAGTTTCTCTTACTGAAATGCAAGACTGCTTTTCAGTAAAAAGATTGTATTTCACACATTTGAAAAAGAAAAGAAAAAGATTTTAACATATAGTTCTTCTCTAAAGTCCCAAAGAATGCAAATTTAGCAACAACCTTTCCATCTTTGGAGACTATTTTAAATGAATTCTTTCCTTGAGGTGATACAGCTACTCCTTGAAGAAGAATTCTTAGATTTTACACTCAGAAGTTTTCACACATGAAGGAGGCCACCAGAAGGCCCTGGGGCATATGCATTTAAAAACGATCTTCAAAGTTGGTTTTTGGGGCTGTTTTTTTTATGTCATATTAGAAAATGGTCATTTCCTTATTATAATTGCAAATGCACTTCCTTTTATTCATGCAGAGAGCCCAGAAAGGGTCAATTATTTTCCGTGACTCTGAAGAGCCTCTCTAAATAGAAACTGGCATAAATTTATGCTTTTTTAGACTTAATAGAGCCATTCATCAAATGTCTGTGACTGCAGGTGTACAGCACGTGAACCAGAGGCTGCCTGGAGATGTCTGCCTCAGCCACAGGGGCTCGAGGACCCCAGCACTCAGGTGAGTGGCTGCTACCCTGTCCAGGTGAGTGGCTGAGGGCAGCCTGCAGCTGACCCTGCCATACGTTTCCTTCAGGGGTTGCCATGCCAGTTCATCTGCTCACTGTACCTTTGCTTCAGGTACATTTCCTTGGCACTTCAGGCCACCTAAACCATTCCAGACACAAATGAACTTGCATATTTGGGTTGGCTATGTGCAGCAAACCTGATATGTCCACAGAATGTCAGGGGTTGGAAGGGACCTAGAAGATCATCTAGTCCAACCCCCCTGCCTGAGCTTAGAAGTAAGCAGCCTGGCAGTTGCTTGATGTCAACAGAGATTCTTGTTGCATTTAAAGCTGTAAAAATTAATTGTGACCTTTTTTTCTGCACATTTTCAGTCAAAGCTTATATAGGTTGGTGGTTTTTTTCTTTCTTAGTTATGAGTTCACATATTCATATATTAAAATTCCCCCATGACCACTAAAATTTTGTCATGTCAAACTTTGAAAGAGGTGTTCCCCATCCCATAGAACATTTTTTATTTTAATTGAAAGAAAAATAAGCTTTCCAAAATACATCTGTATGTAATATTCTTGATAAAGAGTAACTGAGAGAAAGCATCTGCTGCATTCTTTTGAATCTCAGACTTGTAAAGGAAAAAAAAAAGTATTAGAAGAGTTATGATTGCTTATTTTCTTATCTTCCAGAATAAACGGAATTTTTCCTTCTGTCCACTATCAGCATACAAAATAATATTTATAGTTGAAAGTGTGATCACAGGAAATGTTCCTCAGGGATAAACACTGTATCATGGGTGAGAGAAGTTAAGGTATTATATATATATATATATATATTATTTTATTTTTTTTTTTTTTTTTTTATGACCCCAAGGAGCATCAATAATCTGCAGAACCTGCATTCCTTACCTCACCCATTAGAGTTGAAGGGCTGGGTGACACCACTGCTCCCTCAGATTGCAGTTTAAGTCCCCACTGTTTTCCCAGGGGCTCCAGTAGGTTGCTGCCAGGGCTTCTCATGGGTTTGTGTGTTTATCATTCCTCTGGTTTTGCAGATGAGGAGCTTCAGAGCTGAGAAATGGAATGAACTGACCAAAGCAATTAATAAATTGGAGCCAGACTCAAAAATTAAATCCAGACGAGCCCAAGAGGCAATAAATCAGAGATTATTTTGGCACGTAAAACCCTTTTTTAAATGCTGGGAATGCACTTGCTATGGCCCAAGAAAAAGATAAGCCTTGATTCATTTGTAATCAAAGCTGTAGTACATAGGACACGCTGGAATCAGAAGACTGGGTACAAGAAAATGGTTGGAAAATCTCAGATTCCCCAGGAATTTATCTGATGGCTGCAGGGATATCTTGTCATTGCTAAACATTCTGTGGTGCTTTTCCTCACCCTTTTTTTTTTATTTCCAGCAATAAGATCTAACTTGTTTATTTTATTTTTACAAATAAAAGACAGACTATGGAGTTCAAGACAGTGAAAACGGGAGATTAATTGATCATTCTCAGGTTTTCCCCAGTGCTGGGTAGTTCTTTCTTTACTCCCATCCACCCCCGTCCTCCCCCTTCCTCCACTGCTGATTTCAGTCAGAGAGAAAGGAAGTGACTGTTTTCCATGGACAATGTTGATATTTGGTGAAAAAATAAGGGGTGGGGGACTGAAAGGTGCACAGGAAAAAAAAAATAAATTATTGATAAGTTTCTTTTTATCTTTGCCAAATGCTGTACAAGTGTGGGAATGGCCAGAGCTGGCAGTCACTTTCACTAAGCTGGAAATAGCATCTTGAATAAACTCAGTTAAAGGACTTCATGGGCACATAAATCTCTTTGTGCATGTGTGACAGCAGTAGTGTCATGTCAGAAGAGATCTTGGAGCATTCAGCAAAGATCTGAGGTCAGTCTGTTTGCTGTCCTTTTCCTTCTGCCTTTCTGGCACTCAGCATAAACCAGAAATGTTTACACTGAAATGAGTATTGCTAATGCAGGATATTGAGGTCATCAGCATGAGAACAGAGTGACAATAGTCATGTAAAAAATTATACAAGCTTCTTCAAGATGCTGTATTTAATTGCACTGAGACTCCCTTTGCCTTCATTCTAGCTCCCAAAGCCAACATTTTATTTGGTTATGTGTAATCCACCCTTTAAGTCCCGAGCACTTCCAGGGCTCAACATCTGCTTTAACTGTTCTCAGAAAATGATGTCTGTTGTTAGTTTCTAGGACTTTGGATGTTTACTAGGAATTTTGAACAATATTTGAGATTCATGGAATAATGAACTACTGGGTCTAATATCTGCATTAAACCCTTTCTTGGGAGAGAACCATCATTTCTCTGCCATGTTTGTGAAGACACGTATCCTGTAGCCACATTTGTCTTCTGGTGGAACCAAATAATTCTGCATTCTGCCATCATCTGTGCTCCTGGATCACTACTGAAGGTGCCTGTGCTCTTCCTAAAATTCTCTTGTGCCTCCACCCAGTTCCCATTCCAGTATTAGTCCTTGGCTAAAGACAAGGTCCCTCCCTACTTTGTGTCATGCTTTTCCTTCATTTGAATTTTTTCTTTTTACTCAAATAATTTAGGATATTTCTGAATTTGTTCATTTAATGATTGTGGGAGGTTGAAAACAAATTAAGTGCAAACACAGTTTAAAAAATATTTTTAATGAAAAAAGTGCATCCTACAAATATAACTTCCATCTGCTTAAACTGAAGTGCCTACTTAGTTTAGTGGTCTAAATGACAAATGGCTTTAAATAATGAGTAACTTTAAATCTCTTAGGTAATGTTCCAAAAATCTGTCATAAAGAAATGATTACACCATAGAGAGTCTCTAAATATTATTTTTAAGAGATCTAAAATCTCAGTATGATATTACCTAAGTGCAGTATTTATTTCAGAGGTTTTTCCAAAGTGGCCACTCAGTAACAGTTACAATAGAAAAACCAAAAGCTGTGACGTTGAGAAATTCATCTATTATGAAACAATGCTGTTGCACGATAAATAATAATGGATGTGCTGTTTCCCCTTCAGGAAAGATTTGGTAGACTTGTCTTCATAACACCTTTTTATTTCTTGACCAAGAAGTTGTAGGAACCGATTAACATTTTTTGTAAAAAAAAATAAATTAAATTGCAGAAACAAACTCATCTTTACTTCGAATGCTGTGACCAGGGAAAAAGCTGAGGAGATAGAGATGGGAAACTAAATTACTTCTGCTTGTAAATGATATTCTTAGGACTTTTCCAGCAGTGACTTCTTGGTTTTGCAGCAAATGCCTCTAATATTTTCCAATTCAGAGTGCTCCCTTGCTGTGAGCCTTCTTGCTATGAGGCCACCTGGGATCAAAGCCACTCTCCCCCTCCCGTGGTCTCAACTAACTCCATTAGCTCTAATTACAAACACTTCTGCTATACCAACCAGATTTTATGGCTTTCAATGAGTCAGCCTCTAGATCAGGAGGCAGCCCACATGGTACTACTGCATGGTTCCTTCTTCAGCATTATTGCTTGCCATACATCACTCATGGCTAGCTCTGAGCAAGAATCAATTTTTAACCTTGTGTAATCAAAAAGATATTTTATTTTTTGAAGTACATGATTACAGAAATAAATTAACTTGGCTAAAAAAAAAAAAACCAAACACTTTATAGGACATAATTTTTCATATGTACTATGAGGCCCAGAAGTGACCTTACAGTTTTTATTAATGCCTTTAAAAACATCTACAAGGCAAAACTCTGTCATTCTTTATATGCAACACACAGAGAAATGTGCATCACTTGCTTTCAGCTTGTTTCTTGATGAAAGAAAGATGGAAGTACTTAGTTTAATTTAACAATCCCTGCATGTGAAATTACAGGGTGGTGTTGTAAAATCTACCTTAAAGGAAATAAACAGTACATTTTTGGATTTACATGTTAACTGTTGCAGGTAGAAATTGACTTCCATGGACAACAAGGAAAGCCTAAGAGTTTCTGGAGAAGCAGAACCAAACATACCCTATGGCTGAAAGAGTCTCAGTCCCTGCTACTGTAAGAGCTTAAATAATTTCTTGTTGGTAGTTAAACAGGCTTGACCTACTGCCTGTCCACAGCTGCTATGGAAATGCAGTTGTAATTACTCCAGCCCACTGTAATACACTTCTTTTTCACCCTCAAGAAGCCCTTTCACACTCAACCCTTCCCTGAGGATGCGCCACTCATCTGCATTTGCCTAGAAGTCAATGAAACAACCAGTAACTCGTGCTTTAGCTCACTGCCCAAGCAATTCTGGAGAGATTTTTAGTATCTTCTGTTGATCTGTAGGGCCAGCTGGAGAATGTCTCCATGGCTGAGCACAGACAAAAATGTTTTCCCCCACACAGAGAGAATTGCTACTACAGCTGAAGGCTTTACTGCACTGAGGGTAAGTGAGGACATCAGTGCAGAACAGAAAGAATCACACTGAAAATGAATCGAAAATGAAACTGCAAGAGGAAAGTAGAAATGGAACTCTCTTCATTTCAGCCACCTAGAAATTACCCATCTAGTTTAAATTCTCTGTGGTCCTCCCACAGTCAGTACAAAAATACAGGCACTTCTGAGATGGATCATGTCATCCACCTTAGACATCTGGTTTAGATTGTTATAATCTGCATTTTGGAAAATTATTTTTCCTCTTTGTTTGCTTGCTTTGTTTTGAAACATAGATGATTATAGAAAGATCCATCTTGTAATTTCTTTAAAATATGTGACTGTTCTTTATTTGTTTGTTTATTTTCTCAAATCTAACTGGATTCCTGTTTTTCCACAAATTTATGGGTCAAAATTAGCAAGCTTTCCCCCCTCTATCTACAAATTTTAAAACTCAGAATAGTCAGTGTTTTGTTCACTACAANATTTAAAATTATTTTTTATTATGAGATTTAATTATCAGATGAAACTGCTACCACGGTAGAAGATGGATTTCAGTAGTTATTTGTCAAAATAGGTGCCTAGTTTCAGATTAGTCAGAATAGAATCTTAACTAACCAAAGCTGTGGCAAAGCACTTACAGACTTCAAAATGTGATCCAGCCCTGCTGGCTCTCTCATATCCATGTCCTCTGCTAGAGAGAAAGTCACCGACAGAGATTATTTTATCAGTTAAGTGCCTCAGGAGTAATAAAGTATGTTATCCTTTCAGGGAAAGAGAAAAGAACCAAAGCCCCTTATTTAATCTCTGCTCTTTTGAAAAAAAAAATAATCTAAAGACGTGTGAAATTTCTTCTTACTGTTGTTCTTACTCAGACAAATTCTGGCTGCAGAAGTCTGAAGTTTATCTGAGAAAAGACAGCGTTAAACTTCTGTCCAGATCACAGACTGGCTTCCAGCCATACAGGAAAATAGAGAATCACAAACTGTCCCCTTACTCTCTAGGCATCTCAGGTTTAAGCTCAAGAGAAATAATTTCCAGAGTACAACTACTTCCCATCTGTATGTTTGCCAGGACCGAGACTGGTAGGATAAATAATCCCATTTTTCCTCCTAAATTCCTCCAGAACACATCAACCAGCATGTGCACTGACTCAGGAAAGAGGGTGTTTTTTGCAACACAGACCTGGTGTCATATATTTCATGGTCACTAAGAGGATGCCAATCTACCTCTACAGCTGCTGGCAGGAAAGTGTGACAGAATGCACTCACCTCAATTAGGATTTCAGGTTTGATTTTTTTTTGTATTAGTAATTTATTTCAATTGCTGTCTATTTTCAGATGTACAAGAGCTTTACCCACTCCCAAGGGAGGGTTGAAGCTGAAGTAGTCTGCTTTCAGCCTTTAACACTGCTGTCTGTCAGAAGGGTAGCTCGTGAAGGACATGATCCAAGACGTAGGAATAAGACAACCAGGCTGAATTTGGACCAAAGGTTCCTTCATCCTGATGTTCAGTTTGGCAATGGCCAGGCAAAGGTAACAAGGGAAAGGGCAAGGACATTCCTGGATCGTTCTCTAAGGCCCAGTAAATTGATTTATAGACTTCTGAGAGAACCACAGTGGTAAGTCTCACGAGTTGTAAAGTCATTCCCATCCATCATCTTGTCCACTGCATTTTTTAATATGTATAAACTCCTCACAGCCTTCACGCTCCGTGGCAATGACTTCCACAGGTCCTCAGCTATTGGGTGAGGAATTGCATTTTTTGTATTTTTTTTTTTAACTTGCCAGTTGCTATGTAATAAATGACCACTGGCTCACAAAGCAGAGAAAACAGAAATTGATTTCCATTCACCCTCTCGTGCCATTCACCATGCTGTAGGCCTCTGTCATATTTCAGCCTCAGCTCATTCTCTCCGTGTTGAAGAGTTTATTTACTCATTCCTTGCACAGAAAGCATTACTCACCCTTGGTGACCTTCTCTGAATTTCTCTAAGGGTCTTTCCCAGGGAGTAATTCAGAAAATTAATCCTTACTCTGAATCACTCCCCAGAGGGACCTTCTTTCTTTCTCCATTGACAACATAAAAACCCTAAGGATACCAAGGGCACCACTTGTGCACCTGAGTTAAGCACGGGGAAAACTCTTTCACCTTGCTTTCAAGTTAATGATTTTCTTGTTTTTAACCATTAAATTCAATATAACATTCTGGAATTTTTAAAGAATTGAAGTATTCTTACCTTGTGTGAGAAAGAAATAATTAAGATAAAATTCCAATATGATATTTCACAAAGAAATAAAAATACTCTGTATGTAAGAAAAGTCCTTGCAGAGCTTTCTTACAGATTTTTTCTCATTACTTTGTCCACAGGCTGGGTGGGTTGTGAATTCTGTCCAAACTGGAGTGTGTGGTGGCTGTAGTTAGTAACAACAGGACCTCTTCCTAAGTTCTACCTGCATGAAGCTTTCTGCGTATTTGGAATTCAGTTGCTGAAATTAAGCCTGTGTGTTTGATTTACCCAAATTAGGCAAATTTATTGACGCTTAAACTGTTCCCAGCCATAATGTTATTGATTTTTATTAGACAGTAATGAGAATGAAGCATAGAAAAATGTAAACAATTGCATAGACGTGTAAAATTTCAGGCCTAATTCTGGAGGTGAGGCCCATCTGAACATTGGCCAAATACCATCTCCGTCCCCCTTTCTCCCCTCATGCCAACTCCCATTATATTTGCACTCACTTTGTAATTTGAGCTATGACTTGATCTTCCCCCATGTGCTGTGCTGATGAACATTAATTTTACTCCAAAGAAAGAGCTGCCATCATTTTTCATTTAGATAGGAAAAAAAAGAAGAATATTTCATTTCATAGCAATCATCTCGGTATGTTTTGTGTCTGTCTGAAAAGTTTCCAGAAAGCACAGATAAATAGTGTGATATTTGAAAAACAGGGCACCATATATTTTGGATATTGTCTAGGAAAGTCTGCAGGATGCCCTAGACTGGCTCTGTCTGTGAGGTCTGAGACAGTCTTCCTGACAGAGCTGATCTGTTACTCATTCAGCAGGGACACACTTGTTTTTCACTCTCGTTTTTGAAGGAGGAATTGAAACAAGATGCCAGCAGGAACAGACAAACTCCAGATTAGAGTGGGCCTGATGCAGCAAGGAGCTGCAGCAAGAGCTTTGCTTGGAGCACAAGAGTACCTCCATTGCTAGTGTTCAAAGTCCAAGCTCTACATTAGCTCGTCAGGATGTATTTGTGGGATTAGCAACAATAGAAATACTCTTTTATTATATAATATATAATATTTATATTTTTACTCAAATGGAAAGGAGTTTTTCTGAACTAGAGGAAATCTAAGTGTGATTGTCTCCTCCTCAGTCTTAGTAAAGCATAAGATAAGATTCTTCTTCTCATCCTTTTCCCTTCCAATTCCAACTTTGTGATGAGGCAAACCATGCTGGAGGTTGCTTCGTTGTCTCATGATCCATTATTGATCTTCCATGAAGGAGGAGGAGAAATAAGGACTGGTAGTCCTAGAACAATCAATAATGATTTTAGGGCCTTGGGAGGTGTGATACGAGATTCTGGGGCACAAGTC
>VYZU01089666.1:0-18685 GCA_013401355.1 Ceyx cyanopectus
TCTTTTCCAACCTGAATATTTCTATGACTGGGGAGGAGGTGTGTGTGGGGGGGGTGGAAGTCATTTGAATTTTTCTGTATTTTGGAAGCTCCATTAGGACAATTTTTCTTAAGATTGCCCTGAAGCAGCCATTATAAGACTTAACAGGGCTATGAACAACAGCATCAGGCAGGACTGAGCAGATCTGCAGCCCAGGAAACATGGGGGAAGTGTTCTTTTTTTATTATTATTTTTTATTACAGTGCAGTTAATGAGTACTGTGAGGTAACAGAGCAGATGTGAGTTTCCAGTCTTGGGAGTTGCCTTCCAGGTGAGTAAGTGACCATGAAGGAGTCACTTCTAAGAGATAGGTGCTGTAGTTTTGCTATTTGAAAAACAGCAGTGATGTCTTGGTATTTCTGTAGTGCTGACCAAGATGTCTGGAGTTGTAAGGTCAGATTGTAGCTTGAGGGGTAAAATGTCTTTTATTCTCTCCATGTTGTCCAAACTAAGTGGCAGCTGAAGGGGCCAGCTTTTAAACACCAGCCACAATGCACACTTCCAGTGCTCTTCTTTTGTGCCAGAGGTGAGCCCGTGAAGACTTTCACTGACAAACACTGATAACTTGACAAGATAATTCTATAAAATCAGGTTTGTGCCGAATTTCTGGTAGTTTGTTGTAATCCACATGCTGAGAGTGGTGGAAATGTGCTCTACCTCTTAAAAATCTTCATACTGATATTGCATACTTGCAATATTTAGCTTTCAGTCTGTTTCTGAGGCAGAACTATGGAACTGGAGTATTTTTTCAGTATATTATGGCAATCTGGGATATTAGCCTGAAAACTACAAGCCTCTCTTAAAGCATACATTCCTAAGATATTAAGCCAGAAAAGACTTTTAACATCCTGTTATATGTAACAAAACCCTACACTGCCAAAAGCACTACATCTACTCCTAGCATTATTATTTTCCTGTAACTTTGGTAGAGGATTGACACATGGACAATACAAGAGCTTGAAATTAAAATTAAGAACAAGACCTGAACAGTACCTGGTTTGGTATTTTTTGTGTGTTTTATTAACTTGGTGTCCTCAAACAAAAAGGCATTGTTCATTTGTAGATTTTTGGGAGCTATGTGTACAGTTCTTCACAATAACTTAGAATCAGAGAGTGTTTAGGGCTGGAAGGGACCTCCAAAGGGCATCTAGTGCAGCCCCCTGCAGGGAGCAGGGACACCCTCAACTAGCCCAGGCTGCTCAGAGCCTTGGCCAACCTCCCCTCCAATAGCTCCAGGGATGGGGCCTCAACCACCTCCCTGNTCAGACACTGGAAGATGTTTTAAGATCTCCCCAGAGCCTTCTCTTCTCCAGGCTGAACAACCCCAGCTCCTTCAGCCTGTCCCCACAGCAGAGCTGTTCCAGCCCCTGAGCATCTCTGTGGCCTCCTCTGGCCCTGCTCCATCAGCTCCATGTCTTTCCAGTTCTGGAGCCCTCAACACAGGAAAGACAGGGATTTCTCTGAATTCAGGTGTATAGTCTCTCTAGGTGTTCTGACTTAAATCAAATATACCCAAGTATACTGCCAAAAACGAGAAGATATTCAACATACTGCTCTCTTTTCTGTTTCTGAAGCCAAGAAGTTATATACATTCACCTGCATGATTAATTTCAAATTCAAAAGTAATAATTGGAACTTCTTTTCCCTCGTTGCTTACACAGACTTGCTTCTCTTTTAAGGACAACTGAACAGAAGCAATAACTTGGTAGCTACTCCTTGAAATTAATATTCCATCTTTATAAACTTCATTTCTGCCAAAAAATGAAGCTTACTTCTGCAGTATTGGAGAACTAAACCAGTGAATTAAACCACGTGTTTTTCCTCAGTTTTTTTATTAACCTTGTCTCTTCTTTTTTTTTGCCATAGGACATCAGCCCCTTTGAGAACAGAATGTTAATGCTTGATGGGATGCCTGCAGTCAGAGTCAAAACAGAGCTGCTGGAATCTGAGCAAGGGGTAAGCAGAGGTTCCTGTGTGCCTTCATTCTGCCTGATGGTCACCCTTCTGTGTGGTCAGCTGGCTGTCCCATTATCTTGTCATTTTCTTTCCTATTTTTTTCTTAATTTCTGCTCTTTTGTTTGGGAGACATACTGGTGAGCACCCAGTCTGGTCTGATGGACACACAAGACAAAGCTCTGGAGAAGACTTACTGAAATGATCTGGCTCTCTGAGATATCATTTCAGTGTGATGGTGATGTGATGACACTGGTGGTGTAATTTTTCAATTAATAAAAGAAAAAGGTGCCTTGTAAAAAACCAAACATCAACAAAACTAACAAGCAAACAAAACCACAGAAAAAAAGAAACAGGAAAGAATAATGAATTATGTAAAGAAGCCAGGTTTTCATGTTTGAGAAGCCCATACATGTCTTTGCTATTCTGCCTTCTTGGGATATTTGCCTCACTATGATTGTTTTGTCCTTTTTACACTTGTCCCACTTAATTTTCTGTTTGTGCAAACCTGCTCTTTTTTTTTTCTGGTGGAATACACTTGTTCATCATTCTGGGCTAGAAGCTTTGCATGGTGAAAGCTGGTGTCACACCAACTGCTGAATAAAAGGCAGAGATCATGAACAGGATTGTGAGTTGTTTGCATTGCCCACTGGAGTGGTAGATCTTAGGAAGACTATGATTTTTGACACATTAGGGGTATTATTCTTAGTTATGCAGTAAGGATTAAATGAGGGGTGGTAAATTACTCCAAATGCATCTGTATTTAATGGATTTGATGTTAACAATGAATCTTTGTTCCCTTGTGTGCATCATGTTATCCCCTAGAATCCTGGCTGCCTCTGCTCTGGGGGCAGATGCCTTCACTGAGCAGAGAGCATATTAGAAGCAGCAGTGCTGTTGCCATGTAGGGATGGGCTTTTGCCTCCTTCTGTTGGCTTTTTTTCCTTCCTGCTTTTTTTCTCATTTAATTGGGTATTTAAATGATCTGGAAGAAAGGGAATTAACTTTCAGGATGACTTCATTTGCAAGACTTGCAAGGAGTTATCAGTTACTCAGGATATTTTGGAGGCTTGAAGTTGGAGAGAAAAACTTGGCATTTAATGGAGTTCTTGCTCATCCCTCTGCCTTCTTAAGAGCAAGTATCCTCAGAAAAATATATGAGCCATGATGATGAAAAGGCAGATCCATTAGAGGTGATTTTTAATTCTTTGAGGATTCTTTGCATTAGGTCTATCCACATAACATAACCTTTCTGTGTGTTGTTCTGAAGACAAAGGTTTTACTGGTATTTTTCTACTTCAAAACATATTCTATGCATGATGTATATTCCTGGCTCCTTTATGAGGAATACTTTCTTTACCAAAGTGTGGTTTGATTCTTGAAGACCTATTTGGTATCTTATGAACATTCATTTGAAATATTCTTAGGTTTTTGGGGTTTTTTTTTGTTTGTTTTGGTTTGGTTTTTTTGCTTGTTTGTTTTTTAATGTAATTTTACAGACTTCTCTGTAAGCAGAAAACAATGTCATCTTTTTTTCTTTTCTGGGGACTGAGCCATTGGGCAAAGAGCTCAGTTTGGGATTTCATGCACTTTGGTACTAATTAAGTACTGCCTGGTCAAGAGTCTTTGGCATCTTTATGACTCTTCATTAGGGAACAATCAATAAATACAAAATGAATTCTCCAGTTCACTAACAGAGGAGCCAGGCATTAGGATGGCAGTTTTCCAACAAACAGCTTAAACTCTAAAGAGAAAGGTGTTTGAAACAGATGTTTAGCATGTGCTTCAGAGACTGTTTTGAATATGTAGATGTTGTAGACATACCAGGGCCAAGTATTTGAAGGCTGCAATTACAGAAATCAGCACATGGAGCTGGTTGGGAAGATGAATATCATCAATGGGAAGCATGGACTGGTAACTAAAGTGTGATTTGAGTAGCATGGATTTGAAATGGTGATGGTTTTGTTATTGCAATGCCCAAAGACTCTGGAGTTGCATCTCCATGGCAGCATTGTGCAGGGATTTGCCATTTCTACTTTGAAAAGCTGAAAACTAAGATGACATTTGGAGTTTTCTGAAGGTAGTGGCCAAAGCTTTGTTTCTTAGGATGCTGAACACGAGAAAAAACAAGGTAAAACTTTTCCAAACCCTGTAGGAAGGCAGCTGGGATGATGATAGGGGAGTGGGATTTAGGTACCCATGAAGGGAGACTTGTTTTATGAGGTACAGGTCACTAGGCAAACTTGGAACAAAGGAGTATTTACAAGGGAAATGGATTTTTTTTCTCTTTGCTTTGGAAAAAGTGAAAACTGTTCTGCATTCTTTTTTATCATCCCCAGTTTAGAACAGTTTAATGATTTTTAGAAGTCCATCAGCATTAGCAAAAACAGATGCTTATTCTCCCAGTGAACTAGGGTCCTTAATTTTGCACAAGAGTTTTACTGTAAGCTATTGTTTGAGTCCTCAGGAAGACACAGTGCTGCTTTAATGACTTTATCACAAGAAAAAAAAAAGACATTACATGAAAGATATTGCATTGCCCTTTAACAAGGCTTTGTTATTATCTCCCCTACTGTGGAACAGGAGCTGGCATTGCTAATAAATTGGGAGAATTAAGTTTAGACTTGTGAATTTGCTTATCATTTAATATCCTCCAGTGACCTACAGCTTTAGGTCTTTTGGTCTGCAGTAAAATCTTTGGATGTCAATAACCAGCTTCAGGGCAGAAAGTGAAGAAGATGATTTTTGGTGTTGTGAAAAGTTAATAGTCCTCATTGTAAAAATACACAGAGACTGGGTTAATTTAAATGACAATACAGACTGGGCAGTGAATTTAACTGATATTACATGTTAACATGTCCCAGTTTTTAAGACCTGAAGAACTGGGGAGTGTGTCTGTCTGAGACACATGAAGCTGCAGTTTCTCAAGTATGTGCAGAGTCAAATTTTATTATAAGAGAGGTGAATGTGGGACTTGTATCCCACAATTAATACAGAGAATAACAAACTTCTAATTTTCATCAGCCTTTTTGTTTCCAGAACTGCAATCTTATCCATTCCTCTGCCTGCATTTTGTCCCCTGAAATAATAATTTGAAGATTATACATTTTACTCTGATTCACCTCCTATTTCTGCTTGATGCATCTCAGTTCCTGTGCCTTATTGTGGCTGAATTATGGAAAGAATGACAAAAATCACAGAACCCTTTAACAAGCCAGTACTGATATCATCTCCAGCCAATTTATCTTGTCTTCTGTCTTAAGAATGCCATCTATGTTTATGTTATTATATACATAAACATGTTCTACCTCAGCCTGGGTGAGAGAGACAGGAATCTGTTTTATTTTCAAAGATTTAATATCAAAGTTTACTCCTTGACTATATGGGGAACTGTTTTGTAGAGATTAATTCAGTTTTATGCACATTCTTTGTATTATTGGAAGAAAGAGCACTTCTGAAACTTGTCATAATTTCTGAATCCTCTGCTTCATTCAAATAGTTTAAGTAATGTAGAAAAAAAGTTAATGTTTAGCATTAATTATTATATATAATTATTTANAACAGTGGCATACACAAAAAAGAGTGGCATAAAAATAATGCACATGTATCAGTCTCTTCTGGAAAGAA
Organism: Ceyx cyanopectus; assembly: GCA_013401355.1. NCBI lineage: Eukaryota > Metazoa > Chordata > Aves > Coraciiformes > Alcedinidae > Ceyx > Ceyx cyanopectus. The sequence goes on from VYZU01089666.1 coordinate 5,620, forward strand.
ACTAGCCCTTAGTTTCTGTTGGCTTTCTTCATCTTGCAATAGAAGATACTGGAGGAGAATTATTGAGGTGTCAGAATCACAGGTAATATGATTAATTATTTGCTTTACAGTGCCATATATATATATATATGCCACATATATATATTGGATTTGACTGAGTTGGTTTGACTGAGCAAATCCAAGGCAACAGGAGAAAGGGAATGGCTGTGCACATCCTGCAGCCACCTGCTTAGGAAATATTGTCTATCTTCTACCCCATGGAGAGAAGAAGGGTGAGCAGAAGATGGTGGGTGCTGCTTTTCACAGAGGTGTGTAGTTATTGCTGATTAATTGTATAGAAAACTTCATGAGACAACTTCACTGCTTCTGGGACCAGAACTCCCTACTTTGGGCACATTTCTGCACTGATGCCTTGCCAAATGCTATTTCCAGTGTTGCACATGTTCTTTACTTCTATAGAATAGAGAGCTAGTGGTTGTAGATGTGGTTTATTTATTTTGGATTTTTTTTTTTCCCCCCAGATATCAGAAACAAAGTGCACTGGGAAGGTAGGTAATAGATTTCAGACTAATAGGAAATGATAGTTTAAGCAGCTCAGTCAGCACACCAACTGTCACACTTGCCAGGCAGTCTGTTTTTTTTGCCAAGTTAACTGAGTTTACAGATAGAAAATGCAGGTGGGGTTGTAAGATGTATGGTGCTGTCTGAAATTCTCACTAAGAGAAGGATTCCAGATCCTCTGGAGACTTAATTTACTGACTACTCTCTGCTCTTGCTTTCTTTTCCTAGGCAGTTCAGTCTGCTGTTAGAGAGCAGTGTGGGGAATGTGCTCCTCATTCTGTCTGCTGTTGTTTGCAGGAACAGGGAGATTTTCAGTTGCTGGTGAGGACTTCATTACATTGGGCACTATACAAATAAATAATATTAATTTGTAATAATAAATAATTAATAATTTGGTGTAATTTATCAGCAGTTGTGTTTAGATGCTATTTTAATGAGCATCTTCAGCTAATAAGGATTATGTGTATCAGAAATGTAGTAGTGAGTCTAAAAAGTGGAAGCAGAGAAAGATCTGTGGCTCAGTCACAATATATCATATGTTCAATAAATGAATTTTTAACAGTTTTGCTTGATTACATGGACTAAAAAAAAATAATGTTGGCTTTGGGAGAAGGAAAAGCAACCCTTTGATTTGAGTGTAGTGCTGAAATGTGTTGTGGGATTATAGTTTGGTTGCCTTCTATCCCCAGTCAATTATTTTGTGACCTCACCTTGAAGCCAGTCTGCTTTTTTGATGATGAATGACCTCTCAGCTTGCTCTGCTACCAGAGCTTATGATGGGAATTTCATGGAAGATTTATCCAGCTGAGAAACTGGCCATAAAGAAAAATAAGCCTGGAACATACAAGCCATGTATCTTACTGTTAATTTCTAAATTTACATCATAGGTTGAAAATTATTTGCTTTATAGAGTTGTGAAAGGTCAAAATTACTTTTACTCCATTAAAAAGTTAAAAATGCAAAGAAAAAAAATGCAAGAAACATTTTCAACTATTCAAATATCTACATTTGGGTAATTCACACTAATAATCCCCCTTTCCAATGACTCTTGGGTGTGCTGCATGTTGTGACTCTTTTGGGAATCCAATATCCACAGCTTAACTGTAATTTTGATCTGATTTGCAATGCTGGTGGAGGAACCCGTGAGGTTCCAACCCCTAATATCTGTGAATCTAAAAAGCAGTTACTCTTCTAATCTGGTGATTTACCTGCTAGGGCATCTGAAATTCACTAGAGGTTGCAACTGCAGTGAAACTCAAGAGGTTCCAAGGGAATGCAGTCCCTCACTTCCATGGAGAAAGTGGTGAAGGTGAGCTAGGTAATCCCTCTTTAACTAACAAGAAAGCTACCTTGAATTACCTCATATTAACCTCTGCATTTGCTAATGTGTGTAGATGGTGAGTTTAATGGAATAGTTTACTAAATTTAAACTGCTCTTTAGTGTAGTCAGTTCATGAAGATGATCTGGATTTTGTTCAACAGGGAATGTTGGTTATATTCAAAATAGAAGAGAAATGGAAGTGACTGGCCTTTGTTTTGGCTCAGGGTGAAGTGAAATCTTTCCCTATTCCTGGTTCTTACTTGGATAATTGCTATACTTTTATTTCCTTAAGGACACTGAGATACTTGAGTGAGAAGTATTGTGGAAGTGTGTGGTGTTGTTATATTTTGATTAGATACTGGCTAGCTTAAGAAAAACAAGCATAAATCAATATAACTCAATAATGTACAAGTATCAGAGAATGCTTGAGCAGCATGAGACAAATGCTACTATTTTATGTTAGTACCAGAATTATTTTCATCATTGTTGTTTGTTATGAGAAGGGTTTACTTCTAGTTTTCACTTGATTGTTATGTTCTCTTAACTCTTCTATATGAGGTTGGCTTATAAATAGTCTTCTTAATGTATATTTTACTCTTGTTCTGTATCCTGCTGGGAAGTAATGAAAGAACAGTATATTTTTTAGCATTATTGGCTTTTTTCCTTATTTTTCCCTGTGGAGATGAGCCCTTACATAAATTCAGGACACTGTTTTATTGGGCTGTGGAGCTTTTTGGTTTGTTTGGTTGTTTTGTTTAGTTTATTGCTTTTTTTTTTTCAGGTAAAAACCAGGTAATGGATGTTTGCCTCTTTCTTTGATGCCTTATTGCCAGATAGATGGTTTGGGTGCAGCCTGGCTGTGTTCTGCCTTGGTCCTTCTGTGTGCTGGCTCCAAATGTTTTCTTGTCCCCCTTGCTGATTTTCTTTGGTGGTTTTGCTTTTTGAATAGTGAGCAAGTGTTAGTGAACAAGGAGGTTGAAACTGATAAAAGATCAGGTGGGAGGTTCAGTTGTGAATCGTGGAACAGGGAATTTTTGGTGAGGAACAACAACTGCTGAGTAAGGTAGGAAAGGTACCACTGGAGTATGTGAAAAGCTTCACCCTGGCTAAATCCACTCTGGCTGGTCCCAAACACATTCTCCTCCTTCACAGTGCTCAGAAGGCTGTTCCCAGTGGATTCAGTTTATGATTATATTGGTTTTTTCCATGGATCAGAGGGAGGTTGGCTGTTCTGACAGGTGAACTTTCTGCACTCCTGAAGAGTTCTTTCTTCTAGTCATCAGGGACCTCCTGTGGTCTCCTCTCAAGCACTGAAGAGAAGGTGCTGCAAGAACACTGGCCAGCTCCCCCAGCACCTCTGCATGTAGCCAGGTAGGGCTCTTGTTGGCTGACTCTTCTCAGGTAATCCTTGAGTGCTGGTCCTCATGGCTGCTGGTTCTTGGCCCTGTGTAAGCATGGAGGCTGTGCCACTGAAGGCTGCTGGGGAGAAGTCTCAACTCCAGCTGATCTTTGGCTTTCCTGACAGCATCCCTGTGCAAGGATTTCCATGTTCACACTTTGTAGCTCATCCCTGGTTGCTTCTTGTGTTCTACTGCCTTTTTTTCCTTGGAGCTGTCATGTGTTCCACGTCTGCCAAACTGTTCTCCTGATACTTCTTGCTTTCCCAAGTAGTGGTATGCACTAGTCTTGCACTTTAATGTTATCCTTAAATGCAGTTTTCCTGTACTTATTGGCCCTTTTAGATCTGCCTTCCATGGGATCCCACTGAGTTCCCCAAAAGCTTTTGCTTTCCTACAAGCAAGGGTCTAGATCATTCTGAACTACTGTCTTCCTTTCCTTGCTGCCCCCAGGGTCTCAAACTTCACCTCATAAAGATCATTACACTGATTATTACAACTCAAATCTGTTCTTCAGCAGTAGTTCTGGTTCTGTCCTTAAGAGAACACCAGTGACTACAGGTGAAAAATTCTTCCCCATGCAATGGCAGCTCCCAGCACATGCCTAGAGAAAGCACAAGCAAAAAACCATCATGAAGCAACTCTACCCTGCCTCACTCTCCAGTATCTGCCAGTGTGCACACTGGGGACAGTGTGAGCACATCTTGCTCTTTGATATTGCAAGTTGCCACTGCTCTTAAAGCTCCACAAAGATTTTCCTGATAACCAGAGGTTATAGTGTTTGCTTGACTTGTAAAACCTTCAACTGTCTTGCACCTGCCTACTGCCACCCTGAGACTAAGAGCAGAAGATTTCAAGTTACAGGTTACAGTGGCAAAGAGAATATTTCCTGAGATAGGCTCTTGATTTATTTTCCCCATTCATCACAGCAGAAAGCAGTAGTGGATTTTTTTAGGGAGTCCCTGGGATGAGTTTTCAGGGAAGGGCAGAAGCCATGGTGCTGAGAACATTATGAAACACAAAATATTTCTTCTCTTGGCTGCTGGGTATGGTGGAACAGAGCTGTGTCATAACTTCATGGGACTATAAACCTTATGTTTAACAGGGTACTTAGGGCTTGTATACCAAGATGTTGTTATAGTGTTGAATAAAAGCAGGTAAGATACCATTATCATTAACTGCTTAGAGCAAAAAAACAACCCCTGTGGGAGTAGTAGTGGGCTGGGCTGTGGTTTTTATGTTAGAACATTGATTTGGGAAGCTTTTGTCCACTGTAACTCTCATGCTTTAAGCCAGAATAAAAAAGTGGAAGGAAAGCTAAAGCACAATAAATAGTTTTTCTCTCAAAATTCAGATTATGTCACAGATCCAGGTGTAGGTATAAAGTGATTACAGTCTTAGATCTGCAGCATCCACACTTTTGTGTGAACCACAAGCTATAAAACGTATAAAAAAATCCATTATTTATTTTCATCATAGAAAATGGCAGGTGGACATAGAATAGGAACCAAAAGTATTCTGGCTGGCTTCTGAATAGTATTTATTTTTACAGAGTAAAGTAAAAAACAAAACAAAACAAAACAAACCCAGAGTGGAAAGGTAGGTAAAAGGTAAGTATTACTTACCTGAATGCAGTTCATAGTGTGGCTCACTGAAGCTTGAGTCTGTTTCTTTTGTTGCTGCACATCCTAGGTGGCATGAATGGATTTAGACAATGACTTGTCTGGAACATGAAATGCACTTAATGTGGTTTTTTTTTCCTGAATAACCATTGGGAGTATTGACGAGCTAAAGTGGCATTTTAAGACAGCTGTTAGCATCAAATAAATACACCTTTTGATAGTACTGAATACACAAAACAATTTATTCCTGCTTCAAAATTCCATAAACACTTCTAGTCTACCCAAGAGTACTTGAGTTTTATCCCACTTCTGCTGCCTAGATTGGGACTGTATTGTTGTCAGGAAAGGATTGAGTATTTATCAGAAACTAAATAATACAAGAGCTGCTTTATCTGCAACTTTGGTGGCTTTAAATGGGTAATTCACTAACACTTGCAGCTTCCCATAAATTGATATTTAGAAGTTCCTGTCTGCAAGCCCCAAGGTAAAAAGAACAAAATGGTGCTGAAAATAAATTTCCCATACACAGAGTATGAAATATCTTGTCCACAGTGGAAAGCAAGCTGGGCTTGTTCTGGAAAGGAACTGTTGAGTTGTGTAAAACTTTAAAATAACTGAAAGATTTCACTTTCTAGCTCTATAAGGCAATGTATGACACGTCAGGTATGATGTGTGTTCCTAATTTTGTTTTGCTTCTATTACTAAGCTAATCCATTACCAGTACATCTACAACAACAGATGTTCATGTGAAGAAGTGAATTTTAAGTGCTTTTTTTTTTTTTTTTGGTGGGCTAATTTAGTTGATATAAATGGAAGCAGGTAGTAAAGTATATATGAGACAAGGTTTATTGTTGATTGTGTACCCTGTTTTTTTAGTTTATTCCTTGATTCCATTCAAATTATACCTAGAACCTTATAATCTCTAAAAAGATAAACATTTTTTGTTGTTGCCTAGTAGTTCATGGGGATGTCTACAGCCTCTTCAATACCTCCAGGGATGGGGACTCCACTGCTGCCCTGGGCAGCCTGTTCCAGTGCCCCCCAAGCTCAACAACCCAAATTCTCTCAGACCCTCCTCACAAGACTTGTGCTCTAGACCCTTCACACTGCTGGCTCATACAGGTCAGTAACTGAGCCTTGACCACTTTTCCTGTCTGCTGAGTTGTTCATTCCATTGAGTGTGTTCCTGAGCTGCAGCTCAGTCACCAGCTCCACTGCAGAACACATTGGCCAGAGAACAAGAGGACTGGGCACGTCTGTGGATGCCAGATGCAGTTTAATGAGAAGCCTTTGTGAAGGAGGAGGGTACAGACAGCAGTGGCATGAAATAAGTGAAGAGGGACTGGACCAGTGATGCTCGTAGACCTGGAGAGCTGAAAGGATGACCAGGGATAGAAATTCAGGGTGGGAATACGTTGCCATGCCAACCAAGTAATTTCCCTAACAGGAGGAAACTGGTAATGAATAACTGATGAGTGGGAATTTGAAGATAAAAATCTGCCCTGGGAAAACCCACAAGATTACATTTTTGATGATGGACCTTGGCCACCTCCTCTATGCAGTCCTGCTGTGGCTGTCTCTCAGAGCTTCCCACCATCCTGTACCCTGCTCTATTTGCTTTTTGTCTTCCTTGTTGTTGCTGTTCAAAGCTGAGGAGAAGAACATTTCACATTGTCACTTCTTAGAGATATTTATTTCTAAATCCTGATTATCCAGGTGTCCTGGGAGTTGGACACGTGCTGCATGCATTCAGTCCCTAGTGCTGTAAAATCTTCTGACTTTAAAAAGACAGGGGGAAAAGTCAGTGGAAGTTTATTTGAAACACTCAATATTTTGTCTTGAATTGCATTAGGATGAGGGGCAGTGAATGGCTCAAACACAGGATGATGGGTGCTCACCAGTCTTAATGCTCCCTGTAGTAGCAATTTTACCATTAGTTTTAGTGGAGGCTGTGACAGGCATTGGAAGGGGTTGTCCCTAACCTTTGCTCTTCCCAGCCTGTCCCTTCCCCAGCTTCTCAACTGCTGTCCCTGAGCTGACCTTGCTACCCCTGGGATCACTTTCTGAGCTGATTCAGAATTCCCACCTGGCAAAAAAAGTAGCCTTGGGGTGGAAATGGCAATCATTTTGGCCTTCTGAAGAGTCCAGCAAATGCCAAAGCAATGTAGGGAAGGGAAAGCAACAAATACTTGGAGATGTGCTACCATAACTCAAGAGTCATGCTCTGAAGTCATGCCACATGAAAGAAGCATGAGGTTTAGGCTTTGCCATGCAGTTGGCAGGTGCTGAATGACTCAAGGGGGCATTGACTCCAGGGGAGGATGTGAAATAACAGAGCTGCACGAGAGCTCAGCCTGCCCTGGTTAGGATGATACAGAGATTTCCCTGCAGCCTTGGCTTTTCTCATGGAATCTGCTGCTGGATTTTTGCTTTGTTTTGTGTTTAAAAGGGTTTTTGTAACTGTGTGGGATCAGGAGTGCAGAAGAACAAGGGCAGTTTGCAGATGCCATGGGGAGCTGTGTCTGAGGCTCATCCTTTCTACTGCCTTTGTGTGGCCTGTGCTGGGTCTGGTAATGGACTGCATCAACCTTTTCATCCACACAAGGACTCACAGGATCAAGGCCTTTCTTTATGAGGACAGTGCATCTACATGCTAGAAACCTTGGGAGCCTTTAATGCAATAAATAGATAGTTAGATAGATAGGTAGATAGGTAGATAGGTAGATAGATAGATAGATAGATAGATAGATAGATAGATAGATAGATAGATAGATAGATAGATAGATAGAGTGGCACAGATCTGTTAAGATTTATTGCATCATTACCTCATATGAAACAGTGAGATTGTCCTGGCATGACTGAGCAAAAACAATGATGTGAGAGCATCATTATTTATTTTGAAGCCCTGCTGATTGCCCCTAGACATTTCCAGCAGCCAAGGCATCCTCAGCAGGGAGGTCTTTTGTTTCACATAGTTGCAAAGGTAGTGATTTCAAGGAGGGGAGCTTGATCTACATCATATTTCCTTCTTCAGTATATTCTCTAGGTAGGATGTGTTCATCTGGGAGTTAATGATACTCTGTAAGTGGGAGCAGTTTCTCCTCCTGGCTTTTGTTTGCTCCTATAAAACCTGACAAAAAAAAGCCCTTGAGCAGATAACTTGCAAGTTTACACTGAAGAGACATAAAGACCAATCCCTTTCCTTATAGAGCTGGAGGAAAAATAAACTCCACACAACATATTCCCTCTCTTAAGAGTGTAAAGAAGCAGCAGTTAGGGCTGTCTGCAGGAGCAACAGGACACTGCTCAGCTCAAGATACAACCCATGACATAATTCTTTGTGGTCTAGGGTCATAGGTTTTTTTTTTTTGGCAATCATTATTAATGAATAATAAAACAGTGTTAATATAATCTTAATATGTATCCCAAGAAAGGAACTTGAAATTAATAAGCACCCCATTTTTCTATGAGGAGCTTCATAACTGGAGGCATCCCAGTTGACTAGATGTTAACAAATGTGACACCAGAAGCAGGGATCCAGGGAACTAAAGGGCTGTCAGACCTTGTGCTGAGGAAATGCCTGGAGCAGATCATTTAGAGTGCTATCCTATGGCACCTAAAGGACAACCAGGTGACCAGGCCCAGAGAGTGGTGGTGAATGGAATTAAATCCAGTTGTTGTCCAGTCACAAGTGATGTTCCCCATGGCTCAGCACTGGGACCAGTTCTCTTCAATACCTCCATCAGTGATCTGGATGAAAGGACTGAGGGCAACCTCAGGGAGGTCACAGGTGACACCAAGTTAGGCAGGTGTGTTGAGGTGCTCCAGAGGGATCTGGACAGGCTGGATTAGCTGCTGAAGGCCAAGGGCCAGGTTCAGCTCTTGGATCACAACAACTCCATGAAATGCTAGAGGTCTGTGGCAAAGTGGCTGGAAAGCTGCCTGGTGGAAAGGACCTGGGGGTGCTGGTTGAGGGTCAGTTGAATATGACCAGCAGTGTGCCCACATGGCCAAGGAGGCCAGTGACATCCTGGCTGGCATCAGAAATAGTGTATCCAGCTGCACTAGGGCAGTGATTGTCCCCCTGTGCTTGGCACTGGGGATGCCACACCTCCAATACCACGTTCAGCTTTGGGCAGGAATGCCACTGAGGTGTCCAGAGAAGGGTAAGGAAGCTGGTGAAGTGTCTAGAGAAAAACTCTTATGAGGAACAACTGAGGGAGCTGGGGAGTTTAGTCTAGAGAAAATGAGGCTGGAGTTTGTGCTGGGGTGGGACCAATCTGTTGTCTCAAGTACCAAGCAATAGGTGAAGAGGAAATGGCCTCATGGTGACACTCATGGGCACGTTTAGCTTGGATATTAAGAAAAATTTCTTCACAGAAAGCTTTGTAAAGCACTGGAACAGGCTACCCAGGAAAGTGTTTTGAGGCACCACTCCTGGAGGGCTGTAAAAGATGTGTAGAAGTCATGCTGAGGGACATGGATTGTGACTGGGTTAGCAGTTGCACTTGATCTTGGTCTCTTTCAGTCAAAACTATTCTGTGTTTCTATAACCTGGAAGTGATGCACCAAACATAAATCATGACATTTCAACCTGGATAGAACCTGGTGCTAGTGGAATGGCTTAAAAATGAAGGTCACGGGGTAATAGTGAGAAGAACTTGATCAAATCAGCTCTTAAAAATGAGTGAAAAATATAGAAAACACGATTATTGGTTGGACTTTGTTACCATTTCTTGCAGTGTAAAGGTTTTGAATCATTTGCAGCATCAAGGGTTTTTAGCATGAGCTTCAGTGAACATAAAACTGTTCCCATGATGCATTTCTCATCTTCAATATTTTGTTTATCTGTAGCACGTTGGTGGATTCCTGTAGACATTGCTTAAAATTCACTTATCAATTTGCTCTAGGCAAAAGGTGCCTAAAATGAAGCTTTCAAAAAAACCCACATATGAGATACAGATAAATGTATTCTTTATGGTCCAGCTTTAGTTAAAAGCTAAGTATGATTTTAATTCAGAGTGTGCTTCCTCCAAAGTAAATAATTTAGTTCACTGCTACCAACTACTTCAAACCTGACCTTGAAGTAAAAGAACTTGTCATAATTTTCATTAACTTGAGGTGGGAGAGGAAAAAGAAGCCTGGGCTCTATATGGCCAAGGAAAAGTCTTGTGATGAATTCCCTGAGCATCTTAAGGTGGTTGATTCCATTCCATCTGGAGAACCTTCTTTGTGTCCAGTTGCCAGGGAAGAATGCATGGAGGAGAGTTTATTAGGGCTAACCAGCCTCATAAATCAGTAAAAATTCAGGGATGGGAAACAGCTTCTGCCATTGTGCCCTGATAAGAGCAGGGTGGCTGTTCCTTTGCAAAACACAGTTGTTGTGCTGCTTTTTTTCTCAGGGGTGACATGAATTCTGCACTGGGTGATGTTCAAATGAATGAAGTGATGTTCTCAGACAAGTCCTCCCAGTACCTTCAAGGTCTTTGGAGCCATTTGTGTTGTCATCCAATATGCATTTAAAAGACAGATTGAGAATCACTTCTCATGCTTTAGGTTGACCTCAATCAAAAATGTTGCCTAATCACCCTGCCCAAAATAGGTGATTTAATCAGAATCATCAGTGTAAGTGAAGTTACATCCAAGATAGGAAGATCTTTGCTACTTTTCCCAGGTCCCATGCAGCTTTAAAATAAATATACTACACATCTTCCTCCGTAGGCTGCCATCTTCTTGAAGGAAAGGATGCTGTTTCCCAAGAGAAGAGCAGGATTGGAACCCATTAGTGCCAGAGCAGCTCCATTTGCACTGCAGCCTTTACAGGTCAGGTTAGCACTGTCAGTGCACACTGAGGGTCACTTTTCCCACCTGCATTCCACCTTCCTGCCTTTCCACTCACACAGGGATGTTTTGCAAGTCCTCAAAGAGCTCTGATCCAACATATGTAAGAAAAGTCTCTGAAATGTGGCTTTAAGGAAGGGAAGTGCCATGTGTTAAGTGTTCTTCAAAGGCCCAGGAACACCACATATTAAATAACATGACCTTTTGTAGCCATCTCTTCATTTAATTGGCATCAGGCTTCTCACTTACACAACTGCTGCATGTCAAGTGGCAAAGTTCTTCCCCAACACTGTGCTGCTGAGAAACCCTCTTGACTAGGAAATGACACTTTTCTTTGTGCAAATTCTGCTTTGCCTGCTACCTGCTGCCACTTTTTCATTGATTCAGAGCTTGATTAGATGGAGGGTAGATGTTGGAAGTATTTTCTATGTCTGCCTTGAAATGTAAACTCAGAAATCACAGGATTATGTGGTTTGTATGTGGGAAGTGCTAGTGAGATTACTGGTTGTTTCTTTAAATAGGTGTGTTGTTCTTGGCAAATAACATTGTTTGCAAAGCCAGCAGTGCTACCACAGATCACTTGCTCTACAGCTAAATATTGCTGGATTGTTTGTTGTTAGCTCATTTTTCTTGATTGGAATTGTATTGAACTTGGGATCTGCAGGGATCTTAGGTTTTCACTTTTCATTAAAAAAATAGTATTACTTTTTCTGACCTGCCTCTCTTGACTGCTGTTACAGAATCACAGAATATTAGGGGTTGGAAGGGACCTAGAAGATCATCCAGTCCAACCCCCCTGCCACAGCAGGAAATCATTTGTATGTAATGCAGCTTAAATTGTCTTGCAGTTGCCTTTCTGTTGTTATTTAGCTTTTTGTTTTTAACTTAAGACCCACCTGGGTGACTTGGTCTAGGTGCCCCTGCTCAGGCAGGGGGGTTGGACTAGATGATCTTCTAGCTCCCTTCCAACCCCTAATATCTATGAATCTATGAATCTATGAACTTCTTCAGCTCCTGAATTGTAGAGGGAAGGATGCTCAGTGCTGATCTCCACCATTCTCCTTTTCTCCCACCCATTATTCATTATTTACTTTATTTCCCCATCTGCTTTGGGTCCAGTTAGTTGGGTGAGTGTGTTTTTCACATTCACAGAGCATCACCCCGGGGGCTTTTTCACGTGGGAGAGGATTCCAGAGAGGAAGGCTGGCAGGACAAGTGGCACAGATCTCCTGCACCTTGCCAGCACCAGAACTCATGGAGGCAGAGTTCTACACTGCAGGGTGTTGTGGCCTGGCTGCTGGGTCTGTACAGCAGTGGGGAATTCATTGAACCTTGAATTCTTTTTCTTCTACAACAACTCATTCTTTCAATATGACTTGAAGCAGCTGATTGGCATCTTCCAAATGAAACCAGACCACTGGTGACCAGCAGAATAACAAGTGTGACCTGCTTGTCTCATTGACTGAAGGCCATTTATCAGGAGAACACAACAGATGGAGAGATTTGCACAAGCAGTTGTGTGTGTGATGACATCAATTCAACACATGGGAAAACCATTTTAGCCACACAGAAAGAACTTCCATGTGTCATCCTGCTGATCCCAGTGGGATTACTGACAGCAGAAGGCACCAATGAATGTGTGTTGGCTACAGGGGACTCTGCCCACTGGGTAAAAAGTAAAAAGAAATCATTTTCTGGGAGGAAGAGGTGATTTTTCAACTTGGCAGTCCCCTGGTGCTGCTGTGGCAGTGGGGGGAGGGTCAGGAGGTGGGAGTGCTGCTTCTCATAACCTCAGGGTTTACCATCACTTTACACTGCCCTGGGGTGCAAGTGCTGCTCTCAGAAGGACCAAGCTGCCTGTTTGGTAGTGGTGGTAGTTGGGCTGCTTGTTATTTCATGGAGATTTTCATCCCAAGGGCCCATTTGCAAGTATTCATAATTTTAACAGTTTGTATGGAACTGCATCACTTTTGCTTACTTAGACTAAATTTTTTTTCACTGGAGGGAATAAGATCAAGCTGAAACAAAATAAAGATTGAAAGGAGATGTAAAGAAGAGGAGGGAGAGCTCAGCTTTCCTTATGAAAATGGATGCTTTTAATTAATGACTGAATTTAACATTCTTTCTGAGCAACAGTCACAGATTTTCTGGTGTTCATGGATGGCTTTTTGTGAACTTGGAGTCATCAGTTCAGACACAGATCTTAAATTGCCATTCCCAATCTGGACAGCCTGATAAAAAGTTGGTGGTTTGGTTTGGGTTTTGTATTTTTCATTTAGAGAGTATTCAACAAATAAAAGAATTTTAATAATATATTAAATTAT